>JBBPMA010000251.1:0-25289 GCA_038090075.1 Xanthoconium purpureum | reverse complement strand
AGTACTCGCGACAAAGCGTCGGTGCATTCCAACTTGCATGCTGCATGACGCGCTGGTCAGGATTGACTTCTCTCACGGTCGAAGACCTCGGACCAGGAAACATCGGAATGGGACGGTTCTTCTTACGGCCACCAGCGTGTGCGCTGACACAGCTCTGCATCCGGAACTCGCCGTTATCGGACAAGGACCTCCTGTACCTCACTGCCTCGTCCGCCAACACACTCGCACAAGTAACGCTGGAATATGTGTCGGGCATCACCGACGATGGCCTCTACACCTTCCTCCTTGCGATTTCTCAAAATGTGGTCTCGTTGACGATACGCACTGACAGCGTGGGGAGTCCCAGCGATGTGGAGGAAAGTCACGCGTTGGACGATGTGGTGGACAAGATGCAGTGCTTGCGGGAGTTGTATGTCTGTGGGGACATTGCAAGCGAGCGCATGTTGCGTCGGCGGTCCGGGATGTTTGTGGGGAGCCGTGGTTCGGGCGTGCCGGTGGTTCGGTTCTCGTTTGAATACGTTCCACAGATTAGGAATCGTTCGCGCAACGAATGGGTTGGGTGGGAGCTGGTTGATATCTGGGACTAATGTACGTTTAATATTACAGGGAAGCTAGGAGCGATGAGATTATGGGCTGTTCGTTCTTCCGCTAGTCTTTGGTACTAGCTCAACTCTGACACCCCTCTGAGGGGGGTCGATTACTGACATAAGCGAGTGTAATGACGCTGTGTCGAACACGTTGACACGTTCGCCCACCCAACTTGCGCACAGTCGCAAGTACGCCCTGTTTAGTTGGACTGACTCTTTAATTCCCTTCCTCGTTCACAGCAGCGGCCATGCCGACTGCCTACCCGCTCCCTAAGAACATCCCCCCAGCGGTCGTATCAAATACTTCCTCTCTTCTCCGCATCATTGCACTCGGTTTCATATCGGGTGCTGCCATCACTTCCCGTCTCTTTGCCGTCGTAAACTTTGAAAGTATCATCCACGAATTGTATGTGCTCCTATTACATTGACTCGTTCCTCGCTCACTCGAGTTCCCTCTGCTCAGCGATCCATGGTTCAACTAGTGCGTGTCGCGTCGATTTCGTGAACGAGTTTCACCCTAACGTGTCACAGCCGTGCGACTAGAGTTCTCGCTTACCAAGGCTTCTATGTATGCCGTTTCGCATTCGTCGTGCGTTGGGCAAGGACACTCATCACCTCCATAGGCATTTTGGAACTGGTTCGATCCCACCGCGTGGTACCCCCTCGGTCGCGTCGTCGGTGGTACCATTTACCCCGGTCTCATGGCCACAAGTGGCGTCATATACAATATCCTCCATGCTTTGAACCTTCCCGTCGACATTCGTAATATTTGTGTCCTCTTAGCCCCAGGTTTCAGTGCTCTGACCGCATGGGCTACTTATATGTACGCCTTTCTTGTCCTGCTTTTCCCGCCTGGTTCACTGACGGTCATGCATAGGTTCACGAGGGAAATGAAGGATGACAGCGCTGGATTGTTGGCTGCAGCTTTCATTGGCATCGTGCCTGGCTATATATCCCGTTCTGTCGCCGGGTCGTACGACAATGAAGCAATCGCCATCTTCCTCCTCATGTTCACGTTTTTCAGCTGGATCAAAGCACTCAAACAGGGTAGCGCGTTCTTCGGCGCTGTTGCCGCCGTCTTTTACTTTTATATGGTTGCCGCATGGGGTTGGTGTTCATTGTTTTGATGCTTGCCGCAGAAAGATTGATCCAAGATGCTTGCAGGTGGATATGTGTTTATCACCAACATGATTCCTTTGCATGCACTCGTCCTCCTTCTCATGGGTCGATACTCCAACCGGCTATATATTGCATACTCCACTTGGTATTCTATCGGTACACTTTCCAGTATGCAAGTTCCGTTTGTTGGTTTCCAGCCTGTCCGGACAAGTGAACACATGGCTGCTTTGGGTAAATTCACGTTTCATTTATTCATTGACGTGGGGTTCACTATCCATCCCAGGTGTATTCGGACTCTTGCAAATTGTCGCCTTTGCACAGCTCGTCCGTTCCCATATTTCCTCAAAGCAATTCCAGGGACTTTTGTTCGCGAGCGTGGTGGCCACTGGAATCCTTGGTTTCTTTGCCATCGTCGGACTCACGTACAAGGGGTGGATTGCACCATGGACTGGTCGTTTCTACTCGTTATGGGACACTGGCTACGCCAAGAAGTTCGTGCCTTCCGCTCCTAATTATACAGGGCACTCATCTCACAATCTTGCAGGTACATTCCTATCATTGCCTCAGTTTCCGAACATCAGCCCACAGCATGGCCTTCATTCTTCATGGACCTTCACTTCCTCATCTTCCTATTCCCGGCTGGCGTCGTACTATGCTTCCGTTCGCTTCGTGACGAGCACATATTCGTGATCATCTACGCTGTGATGGCCAGCTACTTTGCGGGAGTCATGGTCCGTCTCATGCTGACTCTTACCCCTGTCGTCTGTGTGGCCGCCGCAATTGCGCTATCGTCCCTTCTTGACACATATCTTGACCCCACCGAGCCGGACGTAGCGCCAAAAGACGAATCATCAACACAAGCAACCAACACGAACGGCTCTAATGGCGCGTCTCACGTTGCACCTTCGGCCACCGCCTCTTCTACGGCTCCCACTCCCAAAAAGGCAAAGAAGAACAAGGAAAAGCAGCCACCCGCAACACCAGGAGGCACCCTTGGCGAGCTCGTTTCTGGAGTCACTTCCTCTGCTGTAGCTGCTGTTCAAGCGTCTGACGAGCCCGGCTCCAAGTCCTCCAAGGGTATATTCGGTCTGGACACGCGCTTTGTTGTCCTTCTCAACACGCTTGGATTACTGCTGTTCTTTGTCGTGCACTGCACATGGGTGACTTCCAATGCGTATTCGTCTCCCTCTGTCGTTCTATCCTCGAACATGCCCGACGGGAGTCAACATATCATCGACGATTTCAGAGAAGCGTATTACTGGTTGAGACAGAACACGCCGGAAGATGCTGTTGTGATGAGTTGGTGGGATTACGGATACCAAATCGCAGGAATGGCAGATCGCCCCACGTTGGTCGACAACAATACTTGGAACAACAGTGAGTCCGAGCAGTTACCTGGGCTATCGTTACCTGACTCCTTGTAGCTCACATCGCGACTGTCGGCAAAGCCATGTCCTCACCCGAAGAAGTGGCTTATCCCATCCTCCGCAAACACGACGTGAGCTATGTGCTCATCATCTTTGGTGGTCTCATCGGCTACTCTGGAGACGATATCAACAAGTTCCTCTGGATGATTCGTATCGCACAGGGTGTATGGCCGGATGAGATCCAGGAACCCAACTACTTCAACAAAGGGGAATATCGGATCGATGACGGTGCTTCTCCCGCGATGAGAGAGTCGTTGATGTACAAAATGTCGTACTACCGTTTCGCGGAGCTGTTTGGCGGACAGCAGGCCGTGGACCGAGTACGTGGACAGAATGTGCCTTCGAATGGGCCCAAGTTGAACTACCTCGGTGAGTGGGATGTTAGCCATAAGTTATGGTAGTGTCTGATTTTTTTTCTCATGATCTCAGAGGAAGCATTCACGTCCGAAAATTGGATCGTGCGTATCTATGCGGTGAAGGGCGATGATATCCTTGGACGAGACCACAAAATTTCCCAAAGCTTCTCGGAGGGTAAGAAGCGCAAGCGCTCCAAGCCCATCTCGAGGCGGAAAGTTATCGCCAGTGCGTGAGAGTATGTAAAAAAAACGAACACGCTACGGAGATTTCGCGCTGAGGTGGATGGCGTATATGATAGAGTAGACGGTAGTCTTGCACTCCATGTCTTTGTCTTCTCGAGCAGGAATCGCATACTTTTGTCACACGAGTTACAGGGGCTATTTCAGTTAAGCCACGTCATCCGACCACGCGAGCACATCTTGTCATTGTACCACCACCATGATACTACACACACTGACCGCCCTCCTCCTCGTCCTGCCGACGCTGGTGACAGCAGCGATCTTTCCGCCGGATACAAAGGTCAAGATGCTGGATCCAAAAAGGTTCAAGCGGGTCATGAAAAGCAACGTATGCGCACACATCCTTTCTTGCCACCGGACGTTCTAAAACAGTATCATAACACACACAGCGCACGAGCGTCGTCGCGTTCGTAGCACCGTGGTGCGGGGTGAGCGCGTTCATTATACTCCGCACTTCGCCATGTCCTCACCCTGCGCCAGCATTGCCAGCAGATGGCTCCGGAATACAGTAAGGCTGCTGGTAATCTTAGTCCGCTGGTGCCCTTTTACGCCATTGACTGTGATGCCGAATCCAACAAACCGCTCTGCGCGTCTCAGGTGGGTGTCATATTCGTGGCGAAGGTCGACGCCAACGTCGGGTGCGCGCATACAGGAGATCCAGGGTTTCCCGACTGTCAAGGTGTTCCCGCGAGGTGGCCAGTTACCCGGACAAAAGTTTGAGTCGGGCGAACGGACGTCGAATAATTTGATCAAGTGGGCGACGCGTTCGGTTCCGAACAAGATCAAGGTGATGCCCAGCGAAGACGATATCCCCGAGTGGCTCGACAATGTACGTAGTTGCCCTTCGTTGTTTACTGTCCCTTTCCCCCTCACGGCCTGCTTCTCCCTTTTGTTTTCGACGCATATATGCTGGGGTCTGACGTGTCGCGATAGTATATCGACTTGCCACGCGTCATTCTTTTGAACAGGGATAGAAAGTTTCCGTTGTTGTGGCAAGTCCTCGGGAACAACTATTACAGAAAGATTGCGTTTGGCCACCACAGTGATCCAGAGGGTAAATTCGCGGCGTCGTTGGGATTCACTGCGAGGGAAGAGGGCAAGTTCTCAAAGGTGATCGTGTACCCGGCTGGGTCGAGCGTACCCATTCTATACGAAGGTAACACTTTTCGTTTGTTCTGATCGTGTCGTGTTGCTCAATCTGTGTGATGTAGGAGGGAACAAGTATGAGGCACTGTCCAAGTATTTTAGGTCGATAGTGGACGGGACGGCAGACTTTTTGAAGATGTCGACCGAATCTCCTGCCAAGGATGAACTATGATGTCGTTTGGAGGGGTTGATATATTATCTGTCTTGGATGCCCGACACCACACGCTAAGCTTTCAGGCCATGGAACACCATGTGGATGTTTAGAGGTGATTATATTATTTGAGCAAGTTCAAACTCGTTTAGACTCCAGGAACGACCAAAAAGCCAACAATCATGGCAAATTCAAGCAGGCCATCGCAAATCCCTATTCCTTCCTGTAATACATACCCTTTTCATCCTCAGTTCTGTCGTTATCTCGTTCTTTTCATGTGGCCTTAGACTTGGTATTGTTAGGTTAGCTGGTGAGTGCATCTCCCATACGCTCGCGGTGCTCCAATAACGCTCTCTGTTTCGCTTCCTCTGCGTTTCTCTTGATCCCTTTCTCAACCTCCTTGTCCCAGTCGGTGCCGAAACAAACTACACCGTATTCGCTGATACCGACGATGAATAGTCCAATGACTTGGCCTATGGAACGTGGGTCAAGAGTCGTTCACATGATACGAGGCATACCTATCCAGAGGCCTTGCAGACCAAGATGTTGCCTGAACGCGAGTGTTATCCCGATTGGTAGCGCTAAAACATAATAGGCAATGATGTTGAAGAAGGCACCGAGGTGCTGGCGGCCTGATAACCAATTCCTCAGCTGAGCCGGAGATGCAGATCATGATGATGTGCTTACCCTGCCCGCGGAGAACGCCGCCACATGCGTTTGCCAACCCATCCGCGATCTGAGCGCGCTCAGTTGTTGGGTAGGTATTGAACGTATCCCAAACTCACCTGGAAAGATGCGACGAGCGGCATGACTTTACTGACGACACGCACGACGTCTTCGTCGTCGCTAAATAGGTAACCGAATTGCTGGAGCATCCGTGTCAGAGCGAATCAGCGTTCGGAAGGGTGGTTGACTCGCGTCTTTGGTGGCCAAGAGGATGACCATGATCGTAAAGCCGACGAGTACGCTGACGAATGCACACGCATGGGCTGCGGTGCGGGCGCCCATCGCGGTTTTTGCCCCGATGAGGTTTCCTATGTGATTGGAAGCCACGACCCCTGGTTTGGGTTATCCTCATCGACGCGATCAACCATTTTTTGAGTGAAGACTTACCAAAGCCGAATGGTATCGTGGCGATGACTGGAAGCAGAACGAGGGTCAGACTCCAATCAACGATCGGGTACTGAATGCTTACTCTGATCTGTGGTCATGATGACTGATTGTCCCGCCAGGGCAAGCTTGCCCAGCCGTCCAGCCGCGAGTGCAACAATTTCAAACGCTGCCCTGTCGGAGTCCCCAGTGAAAAACCCCGGAGGACGTCGAAACCTACGTACCACTCTGTGCCAACCATGAAGATGCCCGGGAGCGCCAGCCCAAGAAATGCGCGACAACTCTTGGCGTTGAAGACGGCGCTAGGTTGCAACCCGCCCCAGGTTCCGTTTGCTTTGTGTGTGGGTGACTGCCATGTGACGACGATCAATAGGATGAAAGCGAGCCAATAGGTGATCGACAAGGCTACGGGACAACCGAGCATCCCGAGCGAGGTGTAGTGGACAAAGACCACGTTCAAAGCCAGGTTGATCGGCCAGACGATGATCAAGACTATGGTAGAGGCGCGCATGATGCCTATCGAGGGCGTACTAAGGCGGCGGCGGCGGCGGCGGGTGTCAAGATACTCGGAGACGTACCCTGGCACTGCAAATATTTCTTGAGAGACTCAAACGCGATGAATCCAGGGGCTGCAAAAATGAGTACTCGCATAATATCTTGTACGTCTTTGCACAGACGGGCGGGTTCTCCGATAGCCAAGAGAACAGGTTCGATAAAGAACCACAAGATAGCGACAGGGATGAAGATGGCCCACAACAGTACGACGCATCGCTGTAGATGGACGGAGAGATCGGTCTTGCGGACGCCCCCCGTGAAGGCCTGTGATCCGAGCGTGTCCAGCGCCGACCCACCACCGAGAGCGATACACCATCCTGTCAGATACCATGGGACCCTAGGAGCAACGGTGCGAATCATGGGGAGTACTCGCCAGTGACGAACGCGAGCATCATCGAGAATGCGGCGGCGGAGAGTTCTTCGGGACCCAGGCGACCGGTCACCACGATGGCGGTTGTCTGCACCGAGTTTTGGAGGATGTAGGAGAGGATGACTGTGAGATGCGATTGTTAGGACATGGTAGGATGGACATGTCGCGATCGTACCGGGAATGGAGTTCACGACCAAAGATGCCAATAACTTCGGTCCGAAGTAAGGGGTCACACCTGCCTCTTCGGGAATCGTCGGGATTTGCGGGGCATGATGGTTACCGATCACTTGTTGCAGCAAGTGTCGTGCGTCCTGAAGAAGTGGTGAGGTCTCGTCCGAACTCATCGTTTTGCTGAGAGGGACTGAAAAAAAAAAGTTCGTGTGCTTATAACGCGGAGAAAGAGCCGAGTAAGCGGTCCGGATCTGTGATCGCACGGTTATATTCCTTCTTGCTGACAATTCTTTTGCAACACGCAGCAACCTTGTCGACAACGAGGCTTGCATCGTGCTGATGCCGGTAAACCTTTTAGCACCTCTTGCGGACGATTTTCTGTAGCGTGACCTGTTGATAAACCTTGTGTCTGTGAGTTATCTGACGTGTTTTCCAATTCCTTTGCCTCGAGGCTGATAACAGTGTATCCAAGTTGTCCTCTTATCTCGGGGAGCTCGTATTCCTCGGACTACCTGGTGGCATGAGGCAGGGGAGATAAGATTCTTTTCCCAAGAAGAAACCTTTTTAGCTGGGGTGAGTTCGTCTCAAATTTCAACGTCAGCTCCACCTCTCATCGTTGAGCCCGTATCAACACCCGTTATTCTTCCCCATTCACTTGGCACGCCACATCTGACTTCTTGACCGTCTGCCCATGATGCGAGTCCAGTTATCCGTCCTCGTCGGCACTGTGTTTGCTTGTTTCGCCATCGCTCATGGTGACCATAAGCACGGAGAACAAATGCCGCTTGGATACTTCAAGTATCCCTATCAGGCTGTCTATCCTGGTGACAATGAAGGTGAGGGCATGTTTCGTATCACAGGTTTCACCTCAGCTGAATGATTCAGTCACCGCAAATTCCATCTTCTCCGGTATCGCTACGTTTGCGAAGTTACCGTGGGTGCAATGCCTCGGTAAAGACAGGGATACCGTATTTGATATTGCCTTCATTGGCGCTCCGTTTGTAGGTCCTAGCCTGCGCTTACACTATTGACTTGACTGACGACACTACTGCGGTAGGACACCGGTACTTCATACCGCCCGGGTGCCCGCTTCGGTCCCGCTGGTATCCGCGCAGGGTCGCGTCGTTTGACTTTGTACGGAGGCTATAACGTCCCCCTCGAAGTCAACCCTTTTCTGGCTGGCCTCAAGCTCGTCGACTGCGGTGATATCCCCGTCACCCCTTATGACAACAAATTTGCCATTCAACAGATCGAGAACGGTCACAAGGAACTCCTCCACCGGCCAGCATTCTCTCCTCTCGGTAATGACTCGCTGACGGGCAAACCGCTCGTTCCCATCTCCGCTGACGGCAAGCATCACCCAAGGATCGTCACGCTTGGCGGCGATCATACGATCGTCCTTCCCCTTCTCAGGTGAGCGTAATGATCGCCTCCTCGAACTCGTTGTGTTGACCGGCCCTTCTGCGATCTCGCCACAGGTCCATCCACTCCGCCTACGGTCCCATCTCCGTCATCCACTTTGACTCGCACCTCGACACGTGGAAACCATCTGTATTTGGAGGCGCCCCGTCGGAGCAAGCCGCTATCAACCACGGCACCTACTTTTACTGGGCCAGTCAAGAAGGCCTTATCAAAAACGGCAGCTCCATTGCAAGTATCTCGTTTCCTTTTCCCTCTCCATTTTCTTTTCTTTTTCCTCTCGAATGTTCGCTTTGATCCTAGTTTATCCGTTGACTTTAGCACGGTGCCATTCGGACGACATTGTCCGGTCCGGCTGACTATGCGAACGATGATGCGTCCGGGTTTCAGAGAATAGAAGCGCGTGAGATCGATACGATCGGTGGGTTTCTGGTCGTGCGAGACGCTACTTTGTCGCTGACAATGTGTATGAACACGGAAAAACATTGCGTACAGGCACCGATGGTATCATCAAGAAGATTCGGGAGACCGTTGGTGATCGCCCTGTTTACCTTTCCATCGACGTACGTCGTCTTGGTCCCTAGAACCTCGCCGGACTCACGTCGCGAATAGATCGATTCGATCGACCCCGCGTTCGCGCCTGCGACCGGTACGCCCGAGACCGGAGGTACGTCCACTTCTATCGGGATAACGATATCGTTTGCACTCACCGATCCATACGCATATTCTAGGTTGGTCTACGCGCGAACTGCGCACTATTTTGCGCGGCCTGGACGGTCTTTTCATCGTCTCCGCTGACATTGTCGAAGTTGCCCCTGCGTACGATACAAACGCCGAGTTGACCACCATGGCAGCTGCCGATGTGAGTTTTGCGCCTCGGTTTCCTTCTCATGTCTTCTCTGTTCCAGAGGCTGACTCGAGACGTGATGTAGGTCTTGTACGAAGTGATCAGTGTGATGGCAAAGACCCCTCTCGGTAAAGTTGCTAATTGACCTGTGTTTCCTTGTATTCCCGAAAGAAATCGTGTTGGCTTTCTCTTCTTTTGTTCCATGTCACATCCTCTTTGCGCGATCTGGTAGTTCGTTGTATATACTTCTCTCGCAGTGTAACCAAGTAGCCCAGAAGAATCTAAGCAAATCCACAGTCCCGCATTGCCGGTTTCTCGTAGCCCTACGTGGGAATATGCGCCAGTTAACTTTCCGTCAGCCCTCAGGTATGTTGGAGTACGGCGACCGCTCACTAGTGTAAATACGAGCAAACCAAGCTCGGCCTCGTCGGCATAGACATGATCGAGGCTTACACATCAGAGTCGCATATTTCCAATAGTACCGTAGTATAAAGGTCGGCCCAGCACTAGGGGATCCAAGAATTGAAGTCGTCGTCCCCGGCCCTCACAAAGGGCTCTCTCAGTCCGATTCTAAGTCACTCTCGCGCATCCATCCTTCCACGAGAAGGTATAATCAATTGGTATTACACAATTCTAAAACAACATAGTCCATCCACCTTTTGTCTTTGCGACATGAGACGCGAACCAGATAAGTAAGAAGTAATTGCTGTGCAAATCGAGATGTGACATGGCCCTGAACTGGGTCAAGTAGCTCACCGTAATGATATACCGATACGGGTACGTTTAGTTGTGGTCTATCATTTTTGAACTGGTTCTGATTCTGTCATTGCCAGGTTGCTGTCATGATCTGACCGTCTTACCGCCTCGACATCACACTATCTGCGCGAAGGCAAGTAGACAGTCACCATCGGAACATAGGTGTGACATGGTGGTTGGCAGAATCTAGATCTCGCACGGATGTGACTCACTCGCGGCGTCAGGAATTAGGTTCCAGCGGCAACAGAACGGCACCCTGCAGGGTCTCACGTCTGCTCAGAAGCTTTGATGATCACGTCCAGTCCAGCAGGCCAGCATGACACCATGACGTGTCAATGTATCAAGTTATCTGGACTGCGTGAAACGAAAAACAAACGGCAGGTCAGGGGTGGCAGTTGCTGCGCACATCGAGATACGACACGGTCCGGAACCAAAAACCTGCAATGATCATGATGTGATGGATGTGATGGATAGAACGTGTTTTGGGGCCCCGCACAAAGCAAACAGAAGCCATACCGGAACACACTCGAGAAAAAGTCTACCTAAAGTATATAATTCGTTCTGACAAACGATCGGCCGACGAAGAGCGATAACATACGAGTAAATGAAAGCCTTCATTGGAAGTAATAAAAGAACCTGTTGCTTCGTTTCAGCAATAAACTATAACACCCGGAACGGATCATCGTAATGAACTAGATAATAAACACGCACGCTTTCATCCACGCTGTAGTGCCCAGTACTTTTAATTTTAGTTCAACACGGCGGGTCAACAGGGACGCCTGACATGGTTCTTTTTTGACCCAACCAATGAGAAGGCGGCACAAGAAGCTAGTCCATACGGTTGGATATCCACGACTCGTCCGAGTTTGAGGGATAGCATGAGCATGTTCTCATCGTGTTACGAGGCGATGCTCCTTCGACGCGTCATGTAGATGCGTGTCCTAAGTTTAGCCGACATCGGACGACTGGCACCGACCCGACTCGGACCGGCGACCGGACCGGTCGAACCTCGATTATCGTGGATGCCGGCTTTTCCATACATCTTCATTCGTGCCGAGCGTGAGCATGGTGATATGTGTTCGCACACCAAGGTGACTAGAATTCCTTGGACGCCCCGGTTAAATAGAAGCGAAATCGGGCGCCGTAGGTGAGGACTGTGAGGGGAAGGAAGGGTAGACTTGAGAGGAACTCGTACGATCGCAGTGGTCATCGACTTGGGGATGGAGAGTGTGGAAATCTTGGGGCGGCATTGAGATTCGCAGATGGGGATCATCTAAAGTATGAAGTGGAGTGTGGGCGATGTTGACCGGTTGGTGGCGCGCATTGGGGTGCAACCTCACTTGAAGCGGCACTGTGAAGTTAGTGCCCTATAGACCCATGCGCAGACGAGCTAGGAAACTGATGGACAAAAGACGAAAACTGCACATATATTCACTTTAGAAACCAGAGTCGGAGAGGCAACATCAATGAGGCTTTGTATTTCAGAAGACTGTCGGTGACCGCCTGGTATCTTTCAGTCGACGTACATCATTCCTCTTTGCCGCAGAGGACGTCATGCGCAAATCACTAGATTATGTAGAAGACGGGGTATGGAACACATACAAGCGTCTGACTAGACTAAAGATAAGTGCTTTCGATGGTCCAATGGAAACATCTATATTCTAAGTGCCTGAAAAGTGACTGGATAAGGAGTGTAAGACTGTAAACGAACGTATGCAAGTAAATTGAAAGATATGAAACTTGAGGGCGTATGTAGCCACATGAAGTGCAGCGACGCAATCACGCGCAAGATTTATTTCTGCTAGACGAAGATTGTTCTCGACGGTTAGTACTGAGGGAGTAGCGGCTATGGATTGAACTTACATTCGAGCTCTTGCCAAGGCCGCCGACCTGTCCATGAAGATAATCACTTGGGCCCCCCTACCTCACGGTCTGTACGAGCCGCGACGTGATGGGGTGGGGAACCATAGCCCGCAGTGGCTTGACTGGGTTGACTTCCGTACGCCGCAGTAGCCGGATTGGCTTTGTGGTGACGAGCCGCGACGTGATGGGGTGGGGAACCAAAGCCCGCAGTGGCTTGACTGGGTTGACTTCCGTACGCCGCAGTAGCCGGATTGGCTTTGTGGTGACGAGCCGCGACGTGATGGGGTGGGGAACCAAAGCCCGCAGTGGCTTGGCTGGGTTGACTTCCGTACGCCGCAGTAGCCGGATTGGCTTTTTGGTGACGAGCCGTGTCAGCAACCCCGCGGGCATCGACACTCCTGTCAACACGATCTGTTTGTGCCGTGGTCAGCTCACCAAAGAAGTGCGTCGAAGATACCCAATGACATACCTTTGACATTTACCAACGCATCATCACCCAAAACGGGCGGGATAGCTGCAGCAGCAGCGAAACTGAAGCACAACACAACAGAAACGAGTGTGGATGAGATACGCATGGTATGTCTGGATGCTGGTGAAGATGGAATAAGTTGTTAATGTCGTTCAGCTTCTGGTCCGACCGTTTATATATCCTGCACGGCCCCTTCGTTACCGCGTCCGCAGCGCAGTGCGTCAGTGCATCTCACATGTCAGACATAAATTGACCCGACTCATCGGGGAAAGTGGTTGTGAGGGTTTGCAACCTACTAAGTGCTTGACAACGTCTCATCAAAAATCACATTATGCTTTCTTTACAGGTCTGAAATAATCTTGAACGCACTCACAGCTGCGAAGTAGTAGAGCGAGCGTGGTATATGACACTATAATGTTCGGGTGGAGATCTTTTTAGAGGAATAGCAGCATCCTGCCTTTGCAACCTTTTGTAAGTAGTAAACGAGGCTGGTGTTATTTCAACAACCTGTCAGCAATGAATTAGTGATCTACGATACTGTTTGTCACCTTGGCGAACTCCATGGTAGCAAAACTCGTGACAGTAGTGATGCTTTCTAAAAACCTTGAAGCCGAGGTGTGTGCGAGCCTATGATTGGACCGGAGCACGCTCGTACGCCGCCCTGCCAATCGAGCCATGGGCGTGAAACCATTAATTACAACTATCAACGGTTGACAAATTTTCAGAACATCACATCTCACCTCATGATCTTCGCCACCACAACCGATGTGCATGGTATCATCGTTCTTAAAGCTTTCGTCATTGCATACCGCTTTAAGACTGATTCCGACGCTTGCTACTCATTCATGAATCTGTAGTTCATTCTCATGCAATTGCATGTACTTACACCGTCCTCACATGAATGATAAGCACGGGCCTCAGTAGACTTCCTCTCGGAATCGACAATATACTAGTCGCCATGGCTGCTGTTCCTGACAAGCGTCAGTTACAGCATGGATGTTCAAAGATTGAAATATTGACACATAACAACATTAACTTTTTGACATGTCTGGCAGTTTCAGTTGATGCTGAAACAGTGGAAGGTATACCGCCTCAGTCGCTGCGCGCTTCTCTGTCTGCCTCCATCCGTACCAGGCGTACCGGGCGTACGTGTGATATCGGGTTGTCTCGGGATGTGCGCGCAGAGTGGCCGGAGGTCCTTGCATGACACGATTCTTTGATTGCAAAAGTTGGACACGAAAACAACGACCGTAGGTGTGTGGAAGAGCACCGCGGTGGTGATCGAGCTGTGCAGTGGAATGTGAATGAAGAGTGTGGGAAGGTTGAGACAACTCATCACTGAAACAGGAGAAGCGTGATAACGAGATATAATCCAATTTTCCTCAGATGTCCTCAGTATAGTGGTTGTCGAGCAGAAAAAATGTGCTAAAATGGATTATATTCCATTATCATGCTTCTCCTGTTTCAGTGATGGCCTCGGAGTCACAGTAAGTATGGGATGTGGTTCAGCACTGACACGAGGTAAGTGTGAGGACTATCAAAAAGGTATTCGGCGGAGCCCGGCCGGTTCATATACCTCAGTCAACGTACGTTATTTCGCCGCTAGGAATGGTCACGCAAATCAATAGGATGGAATTATATACTAGAGCACGCGGCTCACATCTACAGCACAGCGTGATACGAGCGTCTCACTAAACTAAAGACAAGTCGAATTCCCATCGATGGTCCGGCACCAGTGAAAAATTCAATTCTCAAGTGCCTAAAGACTGCAAAAGAGGATTGGATAACTTGAAAGAGGGCGAAAGCGAAAGGAGTGTATGCAAAGTGAGTCGAGAGATATGAAAAAAGCGTGTAAAAGCAACAAGTTATTTCCGGTCCAGCATACCCGTGGAGCAAAGGGAGACAATGCGTCAAAAATGCATTCACGTTTGCTAAACAAATATTGTTTTCGACGTTAGTACCGGGAGAACGATAACTTTGAATCAAACATACACCCAAGCTCCCGCCAAAGGCCCCAAATTTGGTACGAAACCCATCGACTTCGTTGCCATACGCCGCGTCGTGATCTCCGGACTGAGCTCGGGCCACGAGGCTATCAACGCTCCTGCTGACGCGACCTTTTTGTGACATCGTCACCTCACCATAAAGTACCTCGAAGCTGACAACTCATACCTTTAGCCTTTACCAACGCGTCACCAGCAGGGGTGGGCGGCGGGGGTATAACTGCAGCAGCAGCAAAACCGAAGAACAACACGACAGAAACGAGTGTGGATGAGACACGCATGGTGAGAGATTCGTCTGGGTAGGTGCTCGAGAAGATGGGATAAGTTGCTGATGTCGTTCAGCTTCCAGCTTGACCATTTATATCTTATAGCAGCTCGCATGAAACACCTAAATTTGAGGCCAACCCGACATCGGGAAGAGTGCGACGAACATCGCTTACCGCCAGTCCTGAAACCCTGGTTGCTTGTCAACCGTTTCGAAAACATGTTTCCTCTATAAAGAATCGTTTGGTTAGTCCTGGATGTACTTACAACTGCAAGGGAGCTGAACGAGCGCGGTACACAATAGTGTTTTTGTGAGACATTTCGTAAAGAAATAGCAGGATCATACACTGAGGGCGCTAGTGTCATATAGTAGTGTGGCTCGAGGTTAACAACCAGTCAACTAATACAGGATGTTCCATGACATTTGTGGCATGACAACTCATGTTTTCCGAACGCCTTCACGCTTACGCGAGAACCTCTGATTGAACGAGAGCACACCCATATGGCGTCCAATTATCATTACAGTCATTTGGATAATAGTTTCAGTCACGAACACGCGCGAGAGGTTGTTTGGTCATGTTTTTCTCAATTATCGTGTCACAGATACTGAGTGAAACCCTACCATATGGTTTGTGTCTTGCTGACCATCATGGCAGCATGCTCACTATCCAGCAGCTTCGAGTCCCAGTGAACCCACTGACTTGGAAAGATTCTCGGGCATTTGTGTGTGTTAGATCCCGATGGTGTATATTGCTATTCGTCGTCATGTTTGCTCGTCTGAGTCCCTGAGTCTTGTGGAGGAGGCATATGGAAGTGACATGTCACGGTCAGTATTTTCCTTAGGTATTTTTTCAACGAACAAACAAAACCAAATAATATTCTGTAATTACGACCTTCTCATCCAACTCTGGATGAGCGCCCATCAACATGCCAGCGATGGTTTTACTCGCTTGAAAGCTGAGCAGAGGTCCATTGTGACATACCATCTCTGCCACCAGACATCACCGGTCTCCAAGCAACTGATGGCACACGTCTCGGACTTCGAGCATACATCTCCGACCGAAAATTGTTATTGCGGCAGCCAACACAGCGAGACCTCACTGAGTTTGCTGACAGCCTCCCCGACCCAAACTCCGAACGTGTGTAGTTTTCGAAGCGATTTATCGTGGGCACTAGTGTCACAGCCAAGTCACAGCAGGAAACACAAGTGGGAGCGTGGGTTAGTCTACATGCACAAGCGCCCGTCGATGATACCAAGGGCCAGAAATGCGTACCATGTGTATACGAACAAAGGCATATAAGTAGAAGAAGAATACGACGTGGAAACGTATCATATCATACGGCCACGCGAAAACAAAAGAAAAACAAAAAAACCATCAAGGTTCCAAAGTCAGCTAACCACTGCACGGACGAAAACAGAAAAAAGGAAACGGAAAGGAGGGACGACGAACGACGAACGATGAAAATGCGTGCGTGATACCCTATCCAACCATCATCGCCCTCGCCCTTACGCTTACTGTCCAAGCGAACTTCCACTCCTGCCTCGACCCATCCAGTTGGCACTCAACCCACCTTGGACCGAACTCCCTTCTCCGCCCCATATCGGAGACGAATCACTCTTCGATCGCGACCTGTTACCCATACCAACACCCACACCTATGCCCACGCCCACGCTCGTCGTCGGCGATGGTAACTTGACATCCTCTCCACTTTCACAAGGCACAACGTCCATCTCTTCCCCCACTCGCAGGCCCGATCCGTCCTTGGTCATGTCACCCTCAGTCCTCGCGCGCTTCTCCACATGGCCATCTCCGTCAGTGTCGAGCGTGAGAGTGATGTTGGGCTGTCTCGGTATACGCACGCCGAGGTGACTCGAACTCCTTCCATGCATCTGTCTCTGGGTGAAAAAGTTGTGCACCAGATCAGGCGCCGTGGGTGAAGACGGTGAGTGGAAGGAATGGGGAGCTTGGGAGGAACCCGCGGCGGTGATCGAGTTAGGAATGGAGAGTATGGGAGGGTGAGAACGTGTTTGAGATTCGCGAGATGGGGATCTGGAGTGTGAACCGTAAGGCGTAGGCGATGTTGGCGAGGTGATAAAGATATTTGGAGAATGTTGAAGACACGTAAATGGGTGCGGTGAGGGCGAAGGGGATGGCGAAGGGATCGGCATGGAGGAGGGAGCAGCGTCAAAGGATAAAGAGAGGTCATCAAGTTCTTGCAGGATGCTCGGCGGAACTAATCATCTTGCTCAGAATACGAAGGTAACGGCGGAGTCGACACTTACTTCCGTCTAGCTCTATGCTCATACTCGGGGTTGTACCACCGCTCGTCGTGGCGCCGCCTCTCCCGGTGACGTGTACCAGCGCCTTGACAACACCAACAAGCCTCTCTACCCTTTGCCTCTCCTTGCTGATCTCACCCTCTGCCCACCGTTTCCAGTCGTTTCCTCCAGGCGCTGCGCCCAAGGCACTGAACGTGAAGTTAGGTACGCTCAGCCCGTTATTCGCTCCAAAAGTGAAGTTTGGACTCTGAGCATCCCATTCTTCCCCTCCTTGACTCCCACTCATTCCAATACCCGCCATCACAGATGCGTTCATAGCGTCGTCATCCTCCAAGTCGAGGTCCCTATCACCATCATCACCTCCCAAGTTCGATGACGACCTCGAGTGCGTAAGGACATGGCCCCCTCCCAAACCAACCTGAGCGTTGGGTGAAGTATGAAATTGGGAACTGGAAGCGGGTCCCCCGAAACTTGATGGAATGGTCGCTGGTCCATGATTGGTAGCAGGTAACATTTGTTTTAATGACTTGACTTCTCGCCAGAGGGCGCGGTTCTCTGCGCGCAGATCTGACAGAAGGCGCGCAACTTCGCCTGGAAGTTCAACACTATTCGGAGAAACGGCATGTCAGCGCTCTTCTCACATGCTCAGACAAGCTAGGAAATAACTTCACCGGCTCTTCTCCCTTGGGTCGGGTTCTAAGGCCTTGCGCTTGATCACTTCTAGTAAATCTGACCGACCACGGAGAAATTTTGGATGAGAAAACTCCCAAGTTTGGGAAGTAGAAGAAGTGCGTTGAGCGCGCGGCGTCTAATGCGATGGTAATTGATCGGAAGCACCATGTAACATGCGTGCAGCGTGCGTATGCGCAAACAAGAACGAAATGATAGATTAAATGTGATCATTATGACCAAAACGGGACAAGACGAGTACAGTTGACTCACCCTATTGATCTTATGAAAACCATACATATTAAGCTGTCGTACAAAGGACGAAAACTGCGCATATATTAAGCATCGACATCAGAGTAACAAATAGGCAGGGCAAGCAGACTTACGTTGTTGTGCTTGAAATGCGACCCAAGAATGTTTCTGCTGAATTCGCCGGCATTGGATACGACGAAACTAACAACCATCACAACAAATTGACATCTGAACATATCCAGGCAGAGCGCAAAAGTAAACGAGTACCTCGTCCCCAATTCCGTCCATGAGATGCAATGCTGCGATTTGGGGTCGTTGATCATGCTATTATGAAATACGTTGATTTTCATGCTCAAGTAGCATGGCGAGCGTACTTACTGATGAAGTTTTGTCACAAAATTATTTGTGCCGGCAGACTTGCCCATCGCATTCTGTCCTTGCCCCGACGAGCCAGATGCTTTCGAGTTTGCGTTACCTAGAGGACATAAGGTCAGGACGCGCAACGGGGAGCGGAATTTGACCTGTATATTCACCACCTGCAGAGAATGAGCCCGATGGGCTGCCCAAATCGTCGTCTGATGCTTCATCACCGAAGCCGTGAAATCCAGGCCCTGCGCTGTCGATATCGTCGTAAGGCGAGGCGGGATTGGCGTTCATTTCCAGATGAGAAGAGTGTGACGGAGAAAGGGAAGAATGCGAGTGAGAATGGGAAAGCGAGCGGGAGTGAGAGTGGGGATTGGACGAAGGGGAAGACGCGGAGGAAGTGGGTAGCGGAGGGGACGATTCAGTAGTTGTGATTATGGGATGAGGTGGCTGTGATGAAGAGTAGGATTGAGATTGTGAGTGCTGGTGCATGCCGTGTGCCGCGGAGCCAGCTGACGTGGACATGGGGAGTGCATTAGTGAGGCTGCGTTTTCTGGGCACGCTTTTCGCTGGGGCGAGCTCAGAGGGAGATGGGCTGTGCGAACTGCTTGGTCGCCTCTGAGAGAGGACAGAGTCTGGGGTAGGGGACAGTCCACCTGCTGAAGGGAGGGACTCGTCGAAATAGAACTGGGGCTGGAGGGAGTGGAGGGACATGGACGGAGGGGACACTGGGGTTATCGGGCCGGAGGTGGACGAGGTACTTGAGTGGGAGTGGGAGTGGTGGTGGTGGTGGGCATGGGCGAGCTGGTGTGGATGGAGCTGGGCAGGCTGTGCTTGGTGAGGGCCGATTGGGGAGAGCGACCGTGGCGATGCGACAGACAGGCCACTGATGTTGAGGGAGAGCCCTGGTGAAGGGTGGTGAGAGTCTTGACAGGGTGACGTCTGTGGAGCACCCGGCTGAGAGGGCGTCTGAGCTGGGAAGAAAAAGGCGTCTGCAGGCGAGACGGGAGAGGGAAAGGGGATCGGTTGCTGTTGCTGCTGTTGTTGAGATTGCTGTGAAGGGGTCAGGAGGTGTGGCGGCCAGACGCGGTGAGGAGCGGACTGGGGCTGCTGCTGGGAGTAATCGGTAGTGTAGTCCATCTCAGGGGGAGGAATGGGGTGGACGAGAGCTGGAAGGAGGACCCCCCTCAGTTCTTGTACAGGGAAGGAACTGCATGCACCGCCTCGCAAAGGCTGCCGTGCGTGCTTGCTCGACCAGAGTATTTTCCTTTTCGGGTTGTTTGGCAGTGTTACAGCTTGGTAGTACTAACAATTGGTCACGTAATCCAACGCCCTCCCCACACACACCATCTCACAGCCTTTGGCTTTGCCGTCCTCGCTGTTCTCGTCATTCCGAGGGTGGATCTCTTTGTTGGAAATGTATACCCCACCATCAAATTCGCTAGATAGATCTGACCCGGATCATCTCAGTCCTCTCTTCTTGCTCTTATCACACTCGCCTCATAATCCATGACGCCACCGTCCAACTCACCGTCCTGGCACAAGTCCCTGAAAAACGCCGCAGCGTTGTCCCCATGAGTACATTAAAATAAGCTCCATGGTCTCAACCACGCGTCTCTCCACCTGCAAAACACATTGACGTCGCCCCTCTATCGTCCGATCGAGCATAAAACTAGCTCGTTCCAAATTCAGAACTTCTCACGAGTCACCTCGTGAATAGAAGTTATCTACATACATACCAAGTGCTGCCTTCTCTCGACCAAACACGACCCCGACTTCACACTCTTCACTCCATAGACCCTGTCGCTACCGATCCGCCCATTCGTTTCCTTCTTCCGCTACTCATTGACAAATGGGTGCCAACGGGCGCAAACTCATCTATCCTTGATCTCGCACATCGATCACAATGAGCGGCCAACGCCGTCCATCGTCCATCCGCTTCCCCAATGCATGGCCCACTTTGTTCCTTCAAGTACGTGCTCTACGCGTTCCTTTGGCCCTTAACTACGCGTCCTAAATAACCTTCTCTTGGCGGTGACATCATCTTTCCCGTTCCTCTGGTACAACCAGTGTCACTAACCTAAATTCAAACCAACCTTCCCACTCGACGTGAGCAATTCGCCTTTCGATAATCTCGACCCTGCCTCCTGTCATGAAACTCTGTCGGCGATCACAACATGCACGCTCAGCGCAAGAATAAGCAATTGATTCATCTGATCACTCGATCTCAAATATCCCATGTCCGCGCACACGCGATAGAACAGACAATCAGTGGCTATCCGCATGCAGTCGTCCTCGCTTTTACCGTACCACGACTCGCGTCTTTGGGCGCTTTCATCATCCCGTCGTACGACACTCCGCGATGTGATGCGCACCGGCTAAACGTGTAGGTTGCCGCTTGAGACGGCTTACTCAAATCACGTGTTGGTGGACTTGAGGGATAATACACGATCGGACGAACCGTCCACGCAACGGTCGACCGGTCAACCCTTACCGCTTTCTGCGAGTCGATCAACGGTTACCCGCATGTGGTTGCCCTGCGCTCCATCCGACTTGTATATGATCCGATACCAACTGATCGGCATATACTATCAACTGCGTGTATTGTGCCCGCATTGATCTCCGAGACAAACACCATATCCGCGTTCCTAAGTTTTTACGATCAAGGCTGTGGAGGCGGCGACCCATATGACGACTAGTAGTATTACAACTACGACAGGCCTAAGCCATATCCTGGATCAAACCAGTGTACACCGTTGCTCAATTAATCTAGCCTTGAAAGCTTCATGGCGATGATGTCGGACGGAAGATGTCAACATGTACACGTCGCCTTGCGTACGAAGGGATACCATGGGGTGATTCGGCGAGCGGTGGAACGCGGTACGAGGACAAGGAACTAGCGTACACGTGACTGTATGCCTGTGAGGGTTACACCCGGCCCGCGACTGGCCCTTTTGGTGGTGTAACCATTCGTAGTAGACGACCTCCGCTGCGCATCGACGCCGCATTGCCGCCGGTCGGTAAAATACGTATTCGCATCTCAAGCTCGATCTACAGGTGACAACATCGAGTCCCAAAAGCCCAGACTAATCCGCGCGGCGCATTTGCGTGCTCGGTTCCGTCGCAACTACACAATGTATCAGAGAATCAATCCATCGCGAAATTCACATGCATGCATGGGGGAACTGGCAAAGGTTGTTGGACCCGGATGGGGTGACACTGGCAGTGTGGAAAAGGGTCTATATACGCGTTGGAATCGAGTGGGACCCTGGAAAGCATGTTAGTGTGGACAAATTATAGGAATTGGAAGCATCGGAGCCTTCAGACTCGGAAGGCAAAAACCGACGGTCTGGCGCAAGCGGGACTAGGTACGCGCCGAGATCGCTTGTATGGCCAGCATCTTGAGTTCAATCTATGGTGTCGCATCGGAACCTTCCGTGCGGCACACTCGTGTGCTTGGTCCCGTCACGATTATACAACGTATGGGAATCCATCAGCTCTTCACAACACCGAAATTCACATGAAGAGAACTGACGAAGGTGGGCCAGCCGGGCGAGTTTCTTGGGGTGGCCGACGGGTTTGGGGTGGGGTAACCGGTGCAAGAATGTCTATATCTAGAACAGAACCAGACGTGTGCCCCACCCCATAAAGCACCTCAGTCTGAACGATTCCCAAGAACCGGAACTACCCGAGCCCACCAGGCAAACCCACCCCAAGGGCCAAAAACGGGATAAGGATACTTATCTCTCACATTGTGAGGGAAGGTTTCCCTGATCCCTTTGAAGGTGGGTGAGGTGTGTATCGTTGTTATCCACTGGGTTCGCGAGACGGCGGATCTGTTGGGGAACGACAAGGATCACGGCGACGAGCTTCCTCAAGAGCCCAGGGCCAAAGACTCATCTCAGAAAATGGTTCTTCCAGCCTTTCCGATGAATAATAGAAGTTGGCTAACAAGCCCGGCGGGTTATGCCAGCTGGAGTCGACATAGCGCGGCGAGACTATGTGCCTAAATCGAAGCCACTGAGCTTTCCTGTGACAAGTTCAAGACGAGCAATGAGGCCTTGAGAGACGAGATCGACTAGACAACAGCGTTTACCTACGTTTAGGTGCATGCCAGCGTGCAGAGTGAGGCCAAGGGCAAGCACAACGTCGTTATCCGTTGAATCCATGAGAGACTCCTTACCAAGTTTAAGCAATGCTCAACAGGGCGAACAATGAGCGGAGAATCCGAAGAGATGCAAGATGGCGGACCCGGCGTTGACAACGTTGAGGAACCACATGGCCCAAGACCACGGCATTGTGAACGAGTTATTTCACCGAGAGCCAGAGTCTGACAGTCCTTCCAGCTTCTCCGGCAAGTAGTTTGAAGAGGTTCATAGTAGGTGGACTGTAGGACTTCGTATACACTTACAAGAATGAATTCTCAGTCGTTTAGTGGTCGATGGACGCCTTCAAGTCGACTTGGATGAGTTTGGTGGTACTTGCGGCAAACACCGTTCGGTTAAATTCTGAACAAAATAGGGGCTACTAATCGCGATTCAACTTGCGGAGTACCATCAACATCATGTGCATGACGAGACTGCTCAATATATTCAATCCCAAGTCGCCCAAAGTCTTCCTTCATGGGTATCAGTCGCATACAAGCCATGGTGATTCTTGCCCCACCGGACACGGAGTAACACACGAAACAAAGTTCACGGTTGTGTTCGATGGCGAAACACAACGTCGTTTCTCGTCTGTCAGGATTGTATTATATTGCAACACTTCAAGTTCTTGGAGGGTTCAGATGGAATCTCCGAATGATTTGGTAAGAGGTTTGGGCTATAATATTTAGGACAGCGACTCACTCCACGTTGCACAAACCGTTGTTTTACAGCTGCCAGAATCTGTCACACATAACTTCCCTGCCAGTGATCATGCACGCGCGCCTCAGAATGATCTTAATCTCCCACGGCTCACAGTTGCATTCAAACTCTTCTTTCATAAAAAAACTGGGTTCCATTGTGACTTCATCCCACTCTCCTCATTCAACACATTGCGCAATCTTGTCTCTGCCTCTATTCTTTCGGAAAGCAAATATACGTTGACGTCACACACACTATCTGTCTCCACGACCATCCGACACTCGTGTACCCTGCGTACCTCAAACAAGCTGGAAACTACTTGCGACCACCTTCATGAATGTGCAACCACACGCATTATCCAAGTCGTTCCTATGGATGGTGCTCGTCCAAGGACGAACATCGGGTGTCTCCCAACGGAACTGCTCTTGAAGATATTCGAATTCACTGATTCATGCACGTGGCAACGTGATCTACTGTCGTTTGCGCAGGTGTGCAGCCAATGGTCAGAGTACTGCATGACGCTGTTCTTTGCTCGTCTGGAGTCTTCTGAGTGGAAGTGCCGTTGTGGTTCCTTCACAACAAAATCCTTAGACACTTGTGCACTCTCAGAGTCATTGCGCAGGACACCCGCCATCGGACTTGCCATGCAACATCTCGATGTCAAAAATGATTTTAATTCGTGTACCTGCTGGAATCATGCCCATCAAAAGAAATCACTCGAATCTTTGTTCATTCGAAAGCTCTTCCCTATCCTTCGCGCAGCAAAGAATCTGGGGAGTTTACGTCTCTCTGTGAGGTATCCATCCCAAACAAACGCGCTCTTTTCAGCTCTTCCAAATTTTCGCCACCTGCACACGCTATCGATCACGAGTCCATTTACTTGCATGTCGTGGAGAATGGGAAAGCCCGACACATACAGCATCACTACGATCCAACTTGCACACTGCCTGGCGCGCTTGCCAGCATTGACCTCTCTCAGTATATACGAACTTGCATCAGACAACCCCAAAGGGGGGCGATCGTCCTTACCCCCGCCTGCGTGCAAGTTGACAGAATTGCGCATCGACTTCTCAGACTTGACGGACGAGGACCTTCTGCATCTCACTGCTCCATTCGCCAACACGCTCAAACAGGTGACACTGAGATGTACGAGGGAGATCACCCCCGACGGACTTGCCGCCTTTCTCGATGCAATTTCCCGAAACGTGACCTCCCTCACTGTCACGGACTGGCCAAGGGATGTCATACAGGACAGTCACCGGGTGTTGGACGACCTTGTGGAGAGGATGCGGTGCTTAGAGGCTCTGGACATCCAGGGGGACATGGCAAGCGAGCACATGTTGCGTCGACGATCAGAGGCGTTTATGAGAAGCTGTGGGGAAGGTATCCCTGTGGTTCAGTTGTCATTCCGGTATGTCCCGAAGATCCAGGACTATGCACGTCGGGAGTGGGCTGGGTGGGAGGTGGCGAAAGCTTGCTAGGCGCACGAGGATCCCGGGCTGTTGGTCATCGGTCGGTCTCTATGGATCATCTAACGTCCCTCTAACTAAAGGGCAGTTTTTAGCCTTTGATTCCAAGTCATCAAGTAAATTCACAGAAACTAGTGCGAGTAAACGAGGAATAGAAGGCTAACATACGGGGTAAAGTAATATCTGTCCATCTATCAATAGGTCATCTGCAGGTTGGTAAACGTCTCTCACTCGGGTGTTCCGTCAGGTCTAACGCTAAATCCGTTGTCCGAATCTCAGGTAGCGACTCTTCGACGGGATCCCGCCACCCATCATCCATGGCTGCGAGTTCTTGGTCTACCATCCGGCTTAGATAGCTCGATGTATGCGGCTGTGCTTGTAGTCCGCGCAGATTGAGCACGAGCCTGTCCAGTGATCGAAAGTATTGGAAATGAAAGGCTTACAGCGTAAAACAAGACGACTCGACCATCAATCAATACACACTTGCAAAAGTATTGAAGAGCTAAATGCTCTTACCGTCCCGCACAAGCAAATGAATCAGCGTTCATGGGGTAAAGG
>JBBPMA010000250.1:0-33492 GCA_038090075.1 Xanthoconium purpureum | reverse complement strand
GAGGAGGAGGAGGAGGAGGAGGAGGAGGGTGAAGAGAGTTTAGGGTTGAGGGAAGCAGAGGATGGAAAGCACAGGTCATTGATCAGCACTCTTCAGTAGGGATTCATGTTTTTACAACGAAAACGCACTAACCCGCACTGCTCTCAAGGGTCATTCACCGAGAAAAACAGCACTGGCTACGAACGATACCAGGAAGTGACTATTTCACGCCGTACGACCGATTCAAGTCTGTCTGGTTCGACGCTGCCCCTACAGCCTTCCAAGAGAGCTCCAGGGTCGGACTTGGTTTTCTGGCTGATGGAACCACCGTGGTGATTGATGCGGTTGGAGAATCTCATCGCATCAACATATCCGAATTTGGAGAAGAAGCCCGACGGATAATATCCCGGGTGGAAGCATCGATCTTTCAGTGGCTCCCTGAAGAGGCAATCCCTGTTTTCTCCGATCTTTGTGATCTAGCCAATTTCTCCGATGATCTCGGCGACCAAAGGTCGATATTCCGTCAACCAGAGAATGCCGATCTCCTTCGAGAAAAGAAAAGCTTGGTGAAGAGTCTAGTATTTCGCTCCTTTGGTGGCGAAGAAGAGGAGATCTATGTTTGGCTGGAGAGCAACGACCGCATACTCTCCCTGTTCATGGCAGCGGTTGCCCTAACTTGCGGGATTCCACCACGAGCTTTCCAGTTTGCGTCTCTGCAGTTTGACTGGTGTTGCGAAACAGGCGCTAGTAGGGGTCTGTTTTTGATTGGCAGGTCTCTCGCGATCGGCAAACCCGTTGCAAAGCAACCTGGGAGGTTCCAACAAGATTCACTGTGGTTCTTACCTCCCTCTCTTGCGTCCCTCTTGGTTTTCTACCTCGGCATTTTACGTCCAATCGTCATTGACTGTCTGACCATCCTCAGAAAGGATGTAACCCAGCAAGATACCCTCATTTTTTGCCGAACAATTCCAAAGATGAATGGTTCGCCCTCCTGGAACGGTGAGGAGGTCAATCAGCAACTAAAATCCCACACAAGAAACTTGGTGGTCAATCTCTCCATGGCCATTTTGCGACAGCTATATACAGCGTTTTTTCGCCAGTACTTTCCTGGCATTTGCAATCCTGGACCTCAGGAAGATTCATTGGTGGACAGACAATCTCAACATCGATTTTACACCGGCAAGCGGCATTACGGACAGCTCATCGGAAACGTGCCGCGATCCCTCGGAATTGACGTGACAGAAGCCAGGAAACAGGGCACAATGAGTCAACTTTTGCACGTCGTTTTCGGGCTCTCTCCTCCCAGCGAGGAGTGTAGACCTCTCCTTGAGGATTCCCACTTCCTTCCCAGCACAAAAAATGACCGGCACGCGCTAGACACCGCACGGTTGCAAGTGGTCGTAGAGTATGGTATCCTACACCGCGGCAGAGGACCCCCTGCAGCACTTCGAGCCAAAGACATACTGGACACCCGCCCCTACCTTAGATTGGTTCGTTATTCATTCATCTTACACACCAACCAACAAGGCTGATTAGCTACACAGCCAATAAAGCGTGGTGACCCCTTCGGAGATATTGTACTCATGCGGGTTCTTCATGCAAAGCTGTTTGGGGAGGGGGGCCCCGGCCAATTTAATAAAACTCCTCCGGGAGGTTACCCGGTTGGCGATGTTGCACAAGCAGTCATATTGGTACGTAACAACAACTCTCAGAGAGAGCTCAGTTCACCCCATCCTTACTAGATTATCCAAGCCGCTGAAGAGTGGTCCAATGGGAATCCTCAATACGTTGCACGGCAACTCGATCTGCGAGCTGACCAACATTTCAGGAACCTTCAAGACACTGCAGAAAGATTTCTGCAGGATGCGAAGGGCGAGTGGCCAGAAGAATGGCATCGGTTCTGTGAGCAGGTCCACACATACCATCCTCAGCCTTGTCGGAGGGATTGGGGAATGAGGGGTCTTCCCATATTGAGCAACCAGGTCGAGTGAGAGCTTATTACCCATCGAGTTGTCATTGTCTACATACCACGAAGTTACTCATCTGCGTTAGACCTAGGCGCTTTTGTAAGTGTAGGAGTGAGCTTTGTATCAATGTCGGGGAGTAGTACCGTGTTCTTGCGTCCTCGTCAAGTTCAAGCCCTCGATCTGCGTTTTTCGTCGGTGCCCTACCACACCTGCAAGAAACTCAGCGGACATGCTCGTCATCAGAACCCCGATCTTCGTGCAAACCTGCGTCACATTCGAACACTGACCCCCATTCCAGAGGAAACCACTTCGTCGACCTTGCAGGATGCCACGAGAGGGTATTGCTGCCCGGGGAGGATAGAAACTGCACGCGGTTGCCACTATCTCTCAGTGAGCTTCATTTCCTTCTCTACCCAGTCCTATTCATAATACGAGGTGTGCGCTGCCTCGCTCTCGTCGGTCATCGTAGCTTCGAATGTGTTCATCCTCTACTGATAATCATCCCACTAAAGATCTCAGATAACATCGATAGCATTAGAACAAGGTATGAACCCTGATATCCACGTATGCGACCTCTACTATCCCGTGGAGCCAAATACATGCCACTCTCCTTTGTAGTTGCCCTGGGTAAGTGACAACTGCATAAGGGGCGGGAAACTACTCGGTCTCACCCCCTTTCTCTTCTTCTCGGACAAAGATATTTCGCACCGAAACTGTACCTGCCCAGGTCAAGATGACCCGAACGTCATTCCACCCTGCACCATCGTAGGCTGCGACAGGACTATATCAAGCGAGGCTCAATGGATCGCGACAGATATGACATGGACATTCCACTGTGCCGATCGGTGTAAAACATCCATCAACATGCGCTGGTGAAAATACGTCAGCGAGTTGTATACTGTGAAGTGATGTAGGGACGTGCATAAGACACAACGAGAAACCTCGTTGAGGCGTAGATCACCTAGACAATGACAATGTCGTGTTTTCAATGAAGGAAAGCATGTGATTGAACGCATCCAATGCTTCATCATAATGATGCAGACGATGCAGGGCCACATGTTTTTTTCAATATCCCCACGGACTCATCGGGTCTGCCTTTACTGCCTGCGTCGGTCAAGTCAGGGTCATTAGACACCGGAGACAGTCAAATCGTAACTTACCTCATCTGCACCCTTTAACGCATCCGAGTCCTCCCCTCCCATGATCCCAACATAGCTCGGGTGTTGCTTCGCTTAACGAAGAAGCGCGCGGTGTCTAATGGATTCAGAGACGATGCAGTAGAGCACTGCACGATCGCTCCTTGAGGATCGCCAGACTTAATGGTTGCGTCACCGTTGTTCTTGAGTGTCGCGAGACACTTCTGTACAAGGTCTAACATCAAAAACTCAACGTACATGATAGGAATTGGTCATGAACAAAGCGTACCCGGGTTCCAATCTGTGGGCGCGTCGCTCGTCAACGTTCTTCCCTTGCCGAGCATTTCGGCAGTGGTAGAGACCAACTCTGTCACTTCAGCATGACCAGCAGCATACATGGCTTTCCACAGGTACAACTGAATTGCGGGGGCAAGTCTGTCAAAATCCCACCCAAATAGCTTTCAAATAAAGTTGGTATAATTGTAGAACTGGGAGGGAAGAATTGCGCACGAGTGAGAGAGCTACTAGGTGAGGGCCTTGTCGAAATGGTAACTCGTTCGCATGGTTAAGCAACTCTATCGCGTGTTCATAGTTTCCTTCCTTGCTTCCAAATAGAAGGTACATCTGAGCCTGTACAACACATTATCGGCATGAGTTGGATGCGCATGTTGTGTCAACGCACCCAGACAGTAATATATGGTGACTTATCATCCACTACTTCGATCAAGTCACCCACGCGCAAAATAGCATCGTCGTGTCTTCTGCATTCAAACAAGATAACCGCCTCAACGAAGTAAAAAAAATGAGCATAAGTAGATATGAGAACGCAAAGGGCACACCTTGACCAACAAGAGGAACTTATTTTCATCTGAGGGACCATCAATGAACACGAAGTCGAATGCACGGATGACTGACTCGTATTCCCTGTCGCCAACACGGGTTATCGCACTTGCGATATGACCAATGACGCAGCGCTGAACTTCGATAGACTGCCGTGCAAGAGTCAACACGGTGCAGGACAAGAGGACCGAAGACTACCTTTTTGGCATCGTCCGGTGAGCAAGTGCGCATGCGCAATGAGATGGATTCAAGGAATGTACGACTGGTCATGAATGGCAGCTGTACGAGTTAGACCCAGGACGTCTCATCAACTCGTCAACCTTGACTCAACAGATGGAACTACTCGCCTGCACTGTTAGGTACGAGTCCGGAAGGATGTTACGAAGGCCCCGGAGAACGACTTTCCCACAATGCTCCCCTGTCGCGATGCGTTCATCGTCAGGGGAGAGCGCAATAGACCAGACTAGGCTTGCATGCTCAATAGCAGTTCCGATTTGTTGTTGTGTGGAAGTGTCCCAAAAAGATAGCCAATTAGATGCGACGATGACCATAAACTTTCTGTTGCATGATAGAATGAGAGGCGCAGCCCATGTACCACCAGGAACGAACCATTTATTGAGCAGGGAACCTGAAAGAAGTGTCGAAACGCTTGACTTTGCCATACGAGACAGCGAAAAGTTGGCGACCATCTGCTGACCAGGTGAGCGACGCAGGTGTGTTTTTAGAGACCTGGAATGGGATGTCCAACAGTAGCTGACCGTTCTCACTGTCGTAAATGCGGATGGACTTGGGATCTGGGTTTTTGGCCGTCGCGGTGGCAATGTGGTGGCCGCCTGGAGAAAATCGCACCGCCACGACCTTCCCATTGACAGCAAAACAGAACGACAGTCTCTTAGTTATGTCTTATAAGGCAGGTAGAACAATAAATAATTCCAACATCCAGGTTATAAATATGGCTAGCGATGTGATACATGTGGGTATGACAATAAAGGCAACTACAAAAGCAATGATGCCGAGAAAAATTCCACCAATCTTTCAAGCACCAGGAGTACCTGCCGTTCGAGTCCGTTTACTGTTTGATCGTTGAGAGGGACTGCAACGTTTGTTCCCACTACCTTCCTGCTGAGACACTTCGACGTCCAATTCCGGACCTGGGTCAAGCACATCCTTGGAATGATTCGCCTCTAGTTCCTTCTTCTTTTGCAACCACGTCTGGGCACGCTCAGTGTCTTCTTCCGTTGGTTTATCACTGCTATCAATGGCATCGCGCATTTCGCCGAGGATGCGGCAAAACTCTGCATGGGTAATGGGGGACTTTGGCGGTGAGTCCACTTCACCCTCAGTATCCCATTCAAAGCGCTTAGCAAGCTCAAGAAGCCCATTTACAAATGCATCGCCACCCGGTCCATTTTTGAAATATGAGCTGATTGGTCTGATGAGAGATTTGCGAGCGAATGCCAAGGCGTCCACTTTCCAGAAGAATACGTCTTGAAAGGGAATGCGGTGAGTTTCGGGAGTGGCCCAGACCGGCGCCACCGCATGGGCGCCATCAATGTCATCAGCATACCGATAAATTCCCTCATTGGAAGTGGGGGAGACGGTTGTCTCGATATACTGGCTACGAGTCGAAGGACTACTGATGATGGCGGGCGTATTGTTGACCATGAGGGGAGCCATTGGCACAGCGGGATACAGCGGAGTGGTGGGGGAAGGCATGGGAATAGTGGAAGGGACGGAGGGCATGGGAGAGGCAAGCATACAGGCAGAGGGTGAGGGTGCAGGAGAGTGAGTCGGATAGGCAATAGGCACAACTGGAATGGTCAAAGGAGAGGGTGTAGAATATGGCGATGAGGCCAGCGGAAGAGCTATGGGATATGCAAAAGGAATTTGAGGATTAACAGGAGATAAGGATGGATAAACAAATGTGAAGGCGAATGCGGAAGTCTGAGCAGGAGCCGAGTTCGGAGTGACGCCACCAGAATTGGCAGGAAGCTCAAGACCCTGGGCAGATATATGGCCAGGTGTGTGCGTGGACCCTTGGCACGAGGTCCGGGCAGACTCACGGACTCGGCCAGATCGGCCAGAGACACAGGCAGACCCGCGACCAGAACCTGGAGTGAGCTGACGAGGTTTCTGAGACTGGAGGGAGGAGCCACGCATTACACGACCATCGTGCGTCTTCCATTTGCGTTGCTTCCCATAAGGGCCTTCGCAGTTGATGCTGATAACCCAGAGTACCCAGAACAGCGATTCCAGGTCATGATGGGGTTGATGCGCGACATGTCCACCGAGACCATGGTTTGTCAGTAGCTCGGTGGCGATGAAGGGAAATGTCCCCTAGATAAAATAGTGAATACACGTTACCAAGGAAATCAGAAGAGGACTTACGGTGACGAAACCTTCTCTGCTCTCATTAGAAGGTTCATTCAAACACGGCAGTCCCAAACCCCAGTCACCCAACAGACCAGATCGCTTGGGATATCCGCAGCGGCCCGGATGGCTGCCTTCTGGGGGGGAATCCGGCCAATTCGGAATGACGTCTTCCTCGTCTATTTTGTGAACACGAAGCATAAGGTTGTTTTGGCTCACATCGCAGTGCAAAATACCCATTCGTAGACCGTTGAAAAGAGCTAGATAAAGGCAAAGTCAGATAACAAGCACAAAAGAGGATCTGGCAAAGGAAACGAATCTACCTGCGGTGATACACATCATAGCGTTCAAGAGCTCGCGACGACAAGAGAACATCGTGATGGGGATGCCCACAGTCCGGAAAAGTGCATTGATATGGGTGCGAGGTTCGATTTTAATGCTACCAGGTGGTGCAGAAATGCGCCCTACTATGTGGGCAGTCGTGTCTTCCCGTATCGTTTCTTTATACCTTCCATTGTCTTCGATTTCATTGTGGTCGGGAAGATCAAGATGGGGAACAGTGACGTGCTCAACTATGGGAAGACCAGGTAATTTGCGGTTGTAGTCCCAAGCTGCTGCATCCGATGCCGAAACCGAAATGCAATACTTGAAGATCTCAAGCACATCAGCTTCGCCAAATAAACACTCATCCTCCTTGGTCTTGAAAGGTGCAATCTCGGCACGTTCCATTGTTTGATGTATTTGGACATCGTTAGGCCAATGGGAATTGACCCACGACTGCTTGAAAGCGAAATAGTGAGGGGGATTTCCCGGCAACTTAAGGAGATAGACAACAGTTCCCCTACCAGCTATGCTGGACGACCGGAAAAGCGTGCGTACGATCTCATACTCGACTCCGTTGATGGTAACAGTGTTCTTCTCGAGGTTGAATCGTGAATCGAATCCCAGCCAGGTAGGAGAGGCATCGGTGACTGTAAGGAGAATGAGGAGGAAAATGAGCGGTTTGGCGTGAATATCGATGGGAGGCGTGAAGATGGTGCAGCCTCGAATGAAAAATGCAACTGTCAACAAAGAATTGCAAAGGCCCAAGCCGACGAAAAACCGACGGCCCTTCTGAACAGAGATGACCCGATTAGCCATATCCATCAACTGCTCCTGGATTCTATTCTGCTGTTGGGAAATATTCGCCTGGGTTATCTTGGTAGTCCTCTTGACCTCACAGTAAGCAAGAATGGAGCTGAAGGCGTTACGTTCGGCGAGGGAGTTGGATTCTGAGACCAAGATGACGTCCGGCTTTCGGTGCCCTTCAACCATCCGGTCCGCGTGGGATCGCCAACGATGTCTCTTGTCTGGCGTATCGCTGGCACATTCGACAATCTCCAGCAAGGGAAGGTAAGACGACGCATTCATTCTTTAAGTCTGACCACTCACCCGGTTGAAAAAAGCTGCTGTTCGTACCTCGTCAGAGTTACTCGATGCCGAACTAATCTGCCACTTCTCCTCGGAATATATCCCGATTCTACGGTATCTGTCCAGCATCCGCATGAGCGCCTGTTCCGGAGTTTCGTCCCCTTGAAGGTAACGGGCGGGCAATGTCATGAACGGAAAACAGTCCGCTGGCCGGAGGTGGAAGTTGGTGTTTCTGGAACGCATGGCGTTAAATGTGTGTGGCTTCTCCTTAGCGTGAGGGAGGAGTTGTGGAATGTCGGGATGCCAGCGATAAAATGAATTCGACTTTGGGAGGAAGATTCAGATAAACATTTCAGCTTGAAGGAAATATGTAAAGAGAGGAACCGACTTGCAGTGAAGTGAATCGGAGGGCGAAGGGTGGGCAGCGACTCCTGGACAGCATTTCCCACAGCTGCCGCTTCGGATCTTGCTTTGGGCAAATTTTTTTTCAGACAGCGTCGCGAGAGGCGCAACAAGGATCTCACGTGATTCTGTAGGCCTTAATTGGCAATATTGACTGTCTGATTTGCTGTCGCTTTGAGAAACATTCTGTTGAAGAGTATCTTAGCGAGAAAGAAAAAGTTTGTTACTCAAACATACGTACCTTTGGACCCTTACTCGGTTCCACTGACGCTTTCGAGATGCTTGACATGATTATGTATGGGCTGATGTGGCGCTGCTGCTTGAAAGGAGGACTCGGGCGCGTGGTATAGCCAGTTAAGACGTTAAGGATGTTGAAAGCCCGCCAAACTTTTTTGACACCTTTTTACCCAACGATCTGGACCTGCACGGCGTGCGGTCAACTATGCACAAGCATCTGTATAACGTCACATGGTTAATTCCGCCCCACGCGACGTGCTTCTCTTCTAGCTTAGAAACGTACCTGTGGCGGTGCTCGCTTGCGATCGCGGTCTGAAAGCGGAATCCCCTGCAAGCCGCAAAAATATTTGCTCTCGTTGCGCGCGTCACGCGATTTGTAGGAATCGTTACGCGAATCTGGTTGATAACCAACAAGTACAACGCGGTGCAAAGAAGAGCAATGAAGTGTACCCTGTTATCATTCCAAAAATGTTTATACTCTAGCAAAAATAAAGCCTCCAGTAACTACTGTCAGTGCCCGACCAAGTCAACAAAGGCCCAGATAAGGTGTATTCAATGCCTGAAATGTAGCAGAAGAAGCCAGGTGCTCTCGGCAACCCTTTGCCACATCACGGATTTGGCAGCCCGAGTCACCGCTCATTCTTATGTTGACAAAGTTGAATATTATAATTGCTTTTGTTGCTTTTTCATGGATGCGCACACCAGACGGAGTCGCCTGCCATTCGGTGGATGGTCGGATTCGGACAGGGTGCGCTCCCACGCACAGCTCCGCCCGATTGGATCTGGCATAAAAGCTAGCGGCGCGTTGTTGGCACCGCGTTGCGAAGTCATAGGATGGGCACTGGAGGCGAAGCCACGGACGAAGCAGTGATATAAGTTTGGACCCCCTTTGGTCTGGAAATTACACCAGGCATCTTTAACGGGAAGACCCCTCGTTCCCCAATCCCTAAGTGCAAACAAGGTTGCCCTTATTTAGTTAAAAGTTCCTACAGGTCCATTTCCTTTGGGATGGCACGTTTCTTGGCTGAGAAAACCCTCCCCCACTACCGTGGGAGTCGGGGATTAGGCAACTCGCAAGTCCGGCCTGCTTACTACAGGTAGATAGCCGAGTGCGACTGGCCGCACTCGGCTAGCTCTGCTTTGGCATATATACAAGTACTATTGGAACAATGAAAGAATTCGAGCTCCTTTCGAGCCTGCCTTGTCTCCACAAGTGTTACGTTTCCAGTAATATCGATTGGATTAAGTTACGCCCAAGGCAGATGTGTCCTGAAGGGGGAAAAAAGGACGCTCGTGCCAGCTGTAGCAAGACGAATGTCAAGCCCTGAAGCACTGACTTGAGCCTGTCGACAATGCCGCTGCGCATGTTAGGCTTGATCAAATCAATCACGACCCGTTCTCACCACCGATTCAGGGACCTGAAGGATAACACCGTGGACGAGTCCACGTCAAGGCTTCACGCTATCATACACGCAAGTCTGAGTCACTCTTCCCACCCACCATGTAACACATCCTCACAAATTTGGACCCCCGCAGCATCCCCGTCCTGCGCCTGTTCAACCTCATTGATAAACGCTTTGGGATTCGGCTCGCGTCCCAAAAAGTCCTACCATCCAAGACGATCGACGGTCAGTATGAAGGTTCTGGTATATATCGAGAATAGCAGGGACGACAACCAACACTGGGAAGTACTCTTTGACGAGAGAGTCATCAAGGATCAGGTTGCGCTCCCCATAGAGGCGATCATGATACCTAATGGGATGTGACCAGACAAAGACGGAGGGGTAGATCCAGATGGCGTACTTGTAATCTTGAATGAAAAAGTTGTCGTCACAACCGACAATCAGCGCTTTGTATGCCCCTCCTTTCTAAGCGCGAGAAGCGTAGCACGTTCTTGACTGCCAAGAGGATCGAGATGCGCCTTGAGGTCGTCCAAAAACCAGGCACAAATGAGTATAGACACAAGAATACGAACATTAGCATGGTGCTTTTAACCATCTTGACCTCGGTGGCAAAATCCTCCCAAGAACCGTACTGCAAGATCTCGACGATCTGCCTGCGTAGACGGAGGGCATTCAGATATTTGACGTTGTTGGCGAGTCTGTTGTCATAAGCTTGTTGAGTTGCCTTGCGCGTTTCCGGGCTGTTGGCGTATTTGAACTAGGGGGTACTGTCAGACCGACGACATGAATTGATAGCCAGAGGACACTCACGAGGGGGAAGATATCGGTCGTCCTGAAGGTGACTTCGTACAACACCTTGTCGCCCTCCATGCGTTTGGTACAACTGGATGTCACATCCTCTGGGACACCATCGAGCTGTTCGCGGGTAGAGGCGACGCAACCCTATCACGGCAAGTCAGATCGACCAGCGCAGGAGCAAGCACGATCGATGCACTTTCTCCTCTTTGAAATTTTGCTAGCGATCATGCGCGATTAAGCCCATTGCGCCCACTTGCATGCAAAGGAGCACATACCGTAAGCTTCAAGCACACCTCTGAAAGCTCATCCTTCAACTTCTTCAGCTGGTAAATGTGTGGCGGTAACGTGAGATTGGCAGAAATCAAATGGATGTACGAGTGACGAGTGGGTTGGTCGGTCCCGATGGGAGGTTGCATTGATCAGAGAGGACGAGCAATGAGAGTGATGAGTGACTCACACGTGCCGAGCATGGTGCAGCTCTTGCAGGTGTCACCATCCGGGCCTCACTCGCACTTGCACTTGCTTTTTCTGTACTGGTCGCATACTGAGACAAGGGAGACAAGTCAGCACGGCTGTGAAAGGGACAGAACGGGACGAGATGTGCCTTTGCTGCACCCGCGGCAGATGATGTGCTCAGACTGTGTGGCATGTGCTGCTGGACCGGACTGCACGGAGCCAGGGAAGTTGCCGAGTTCGTCTGGGTCCTTGTAGTTGTCGGGGGATGTGAGTGCGTCCATGTCGAGGGGAATGGCTGCGCCGTGTGGGGGGTCATGGAGGGTCTGTTTGAGGGACCAGGTGTCTGGTGGGATGCGAGAAAAGATGGAGAGCGATTAATCCGAAAGGAACGTGTGACGGATGGGCGGTTAGTACATTATTCGCGTTTGGACATGGCGAATGCAGCTTTGAACGCCACATGCTCGCCAGGGTGGATCGTCGTCCACCAGTTTCCGACAAAGTCTTGATCACCGACGACGTAGCCTGTGAACACCCAAACACCAAGCGATGCACACGCGGGGTGAGCCTAAGGGGATCAAAGTCAGATATGAATGTGACCGGGTCACCCTGGAACGAGAGGCGAGCAAGAACAGAACTCACACTGACAGGAACACGGATGGATGCGACGAGTCCGTCCCATTCGTGGACACGCCCGTAGAACTTGTAGTGATGCCAAGCCTTACCTTGTCGAAGGTCCGTCTGACAAAAATAACGGAATTATCGCAGTGAGAACAAGTACGGTAAAGGCAGCGATAAGCAGGAACGCACCTCGCCAACGAGGGCGATATCGAGGATACCATCATATTGCCGTCCGATTACGAGCTCGTCCCCATCGCCGGGCGCCATGTCTGCATCAGAGTCGCTCATGGCATCGTCGTCGTCGCCTTCAGCGTCTTCCATACTCTCGTTCTGCAGGACCTTGTCAGCCTGGGCGAGATGCAGTGCGTCACCCTCCCGATAGATGATTTCCGATGTTCCCCGATAACTGCACCCACGACACCGGCTCTCATCGTGCAAGTCAGAACCCCAACGACGTATTGACTATACGTCGCAGGCCTCTCCTCACACGTGATAACAAGGCCGTGCTAGAACAAGCGTCACGACGTAGTAAGTAGCCGTCATCAGGCCGTATAGCTAAGAGTACACACCGTAACCTGCAGGAGCCCCACGGGGCCGTGGATCCATGTGTTTTGGATGTCGCCGGAGGCAGCGGATTCATTCGGGTTGACATCCATGCAGTGATATTCACGCAGACGCATGAAAAACGACTGCGGCAGTCAGATCTACCGACTGCTTGTTAAAGGACAGGCATATTTGAGGGGTGCGCACAACGTTTCCGTACATCTCGTCATCGGGGTACTGAAAAACAGGGTAAGACCACACGAGCAGTTGTACAGGGTCGACGTAACACACCAACATCCGGCCTTCCAAAGACCGTTGAGGAGGCCAGGAGTGTAGTGGGTGCGCTTGAGGGAAACAGGAGTGAAGATAGAGGCGATTTCACTCGCCGTCCTATCGCGCACTTGGAGCGCGCCTCTGACCCAAGCGAGTCGTAGTTTTGGATGTTGTTCTACCACTCCCGAGTTGATTTGGGTACGAACTTGGCGACCTCGTGCTCGTTAAGCCCCCGGACACCTTCTTGAGTGGGGCCGACCATGTGAAAGCCGAGCTGGAAGGCGTGGGTGCACGTTCGTGGGAGGTGGGGAGGTACGCCGACGGGCAAGACTTCGCGATGAGAAAAGTAGATGAGCTCTGCAGCGACGAAGGCGAGGGGGACGCTGAGTTTGATGTTGTTGACGTGATGGAGAGGCATATTGCGCGAGAAGCCGTCGCGGTAGCGTGGGTAGGGGCCGCGTGCGGTAAGGAACGAGTGGGGGAGTTGGTTAGCGTCGGCTTGGAGGGGAAGGGCATAGTGGATGTGGTGAGCGAGGTATGCGGCGTACTGGGCAACGTGAGGGGAGGGAGAGAGCGAGTGTGGAGAGAGACTCACGCGAACGGGCATGAGGACGAATGGCAGGATGAGCCTCGTCATCTGGGCACGTTGTTGAGCTGTCTGCGCTTTGAGACGGTCTGGCAAGTGTGTTGGGATGAGAAGACGAGGAGAGAGCGGGGGACACACCTTCTGTGGTGGTGAGCCAGAGAAGCCAGATGGCAAAGGAGTTGAGCTCGCTCTCGTCTGACCAGCCGTCGACGGTGTTTTCGTAGAGGCGTTTGCGGACAAAGGCGTACTGACGATAGAAAGGTGTCCAATCCAACCCTCGTAAGTCCTCAGTCAGAGGTCTCCATGCGATCGATCAAATCAAGTGTTAATGTTTTCGACGAATTTTCCGCGCTCACCATTGGGTCCCGTTTAGGCATGTCGTTGTTAGGGTGAGAAATGCTGTTTGCAGGATATCATTGTATACTTTTTGTTTCGAGGTGCAAAGTGATGTCATCTGATGAATCTGGCGATCAAACATACTTGAGAACGATGACATGGGTTTGGAAGCCCACAGCAATGGATACGGGGCGCTACGTAGTAGGTATGTTCATCAGTCCGAGTCCGACCGATGATCCGATGGAATGCAGTTTCCATTGCTCAGCGCTCAGCCTGGTGGTAAGTTACGTAGTGCGAATTGTGTATGCGTACACAGTCGTCCATGCAGAATCGCATAGCCCCTTAAGTGCGAGGGATAAGCCCAATGCTACGCTCTACGCATTGCGATACTCGAAAGCAGGGCTACCAGGTTCCGATGCCTCTATAATCGCCAGCGTGAAACCCAGTTCGTCCCACTGCAGCGCCTCGTCAACCAGAAACACCTCCGCATCAACCAGATTCAGCGAGCGCTTCAGATACGGCAAGAACTCTGTCAGCACTTGCGACCCGGAGAACGACAAACTCCGGTTGAGAGCAGCCTTGGCCCCAAAGTCTTGCATGCGTTTCTGTGACACCCAACCCGTCAGCACGCACCGCCCCTCGATACAGCGGACGACATCACCTTGAACGCTTGCACGAACGGCATCGTGCGTTTATCCTTGATCAACCCGTTCTCCCCCGTCTCCGAATACGCCTCCTTGATCGCCTGCACGCACGTCTCCTGCCACTCGGGGAACCGCGTCGCGACATACACCCGCACGCTCTTGGGCGACTTGGGGTCAAACGACGGGCCGTCCGGTTTGCCCTTTTTGCCCCTTTGGAGCTTCTTGAGCAGCATCGTCTCCGCATCACGGATCGTCTTGAGCGTACCGCGCATGTAGGCGCCCGCTTTGATCAGCGTGCGGTCGGCGGGGCAGCCGGGGTCGGGCCAGCGAGAGAGCTGGATTGATTGGGATTCTTGCAGGAATGCGGACCAGATGTGTTCGGCAGAGTGCGGGGCAATCGGAGCCATGAGTAGGGCCGAGGCGCGGATCCAGTACTTGACCAGGTCGGCGTGCATGCCGACGTCAGCGGTGACCTCGTGGTACCAATCCTGAATATTTTGGAACTCGTAGAACCCATACTTCAGGGCGTTCTTGAAGGACATGCTATAGGGAAAAGTGAGATGCAGGGACGCGATCGAAGAGGGCTAGGCGTACGTGTCGTAGTGGCGCTTGGTGATGTTGATGTGATCAACGATCTCTTCCTCAAAGACACGATCATGGTAATTTTTGGGCCCCGTCCCCAATTTGGATTCGTTTTTTGACAGGTCCTGGGTAGTCTCGTCAGTTAATCACAGATGTGGACAGAGAGCCGAATACATACATCGCACCAACCGAGCAATGTGTGCAGACGCAGAATATTCGCATTGGCTGTCTTTTCGCCAAAGCTGGCATCCTCGACACCATCGCCACCATCGGCCAAGGTCAAACGCATAGAGTCCGCACCAAACTTTTCGATACCTTCACGGAGCGTCAAAGAGTTCCCCTTGCTCTTCAACAACTTTTGTCCAAAGGTGGTTTTGTACCAGGTCCTTGCCCGACGACCGAATGTCAAAGGGGTAAAAGTAGTTAAATTCGTGCTTCGTCGCTTCGGCTTTTTCTTTCGGCAAGGGCTCCGGGCCTGGCCAAGGACCGTTGCAGAAGATGTATTCCCAGACCTTGTTGGCTATTTGTTCAGCTTTCACACCCAGCAGGCCGATGGTGTGTCCAGTGATGTCCCCACCCGTTTCGGGTGATTAGGTGAGATCAAATTAGACACAAGGTGAATGTGGGGCGCACCGTGTTGAGCAGATGGGTGACAGTGTAGTAAGCCATGTGGATAGTCGAATCGCTCAAGCTTTCGACCATGAACTGGGGATCCCAAGCCATACGTGCGCGCGCGGGCCCACTGGTTCAGTCAAGCCAATGTAGACTCGAACAAATTACGAGTCTCTACCGTCCAGGTATCCATCTTGGCCAAATGCCTGGAAAGAGGAAATGCAAGTGGTCAATGCAACAAACAAACGGAAGTCCAGAGAAACGACACACTTCTCCGTTTGTGCTCTCCAGGTTGGTTCACCATAATCGAGGTACCACCACCTTCTCCATGGGGACCAATCTGTGAGACAGCATCCATAGCCTTGGCCACGTCAGCCTTCGAACCGTCCAAGGTGATAGCCTGTATGGAACGTGTAAGTCCAATGTAATGAGAATGAAGAAACGACACACCGTCCAAGACAGATTTATCTCTTGCATCACAAAAACTGCAAAATCAAGATATTCCCCGACAATCGGCGGGAGGTACGATGGGCAAATATTATGTCAGCCCGAACGACGTCAGCAGAATATATTGTGAATGAAGATCAGGTCGTCTCGGCTATATGAGATTATAGGCGTCGACTCTGCCAGTGTGTGATAGTACATGTGTTGGTGAATGGTACATACACGTACGCTGTCGTTAGTATGCACATCAGCTCTTCAAGAAGTACATGCTATCGACTCACTGGTGGGCTGGGCGCCTCATGAGCAGATCAAGGACGTTCAACGAGGAGAACGAACTACCGTTGGAACGTTGAGAGGAACAAACTTGGGCTCAGACTGAGGCTGTGGAGTAGATTTACCGCAAAAAAGACTGATTACCCTCCGACTGCATGCCGCGCAAGGCACTTGCAAGAGGGTAGACACGGAGCTTGAGCAGGGCCGGGAGGTACAACCCTTGCGACACAGAGCCACTTGTAAGCCTCATTGGCATCCTAGTCACGTGTGCGCTAGTATATCTACGCGACACATCGTAGATACACAGTAGTAGTCCCTTGTCCGCATACCGCGTAGTCGCCCCAACAGAGCTCGGTCCAGTTCGCTCGTGCCCGTTCATCAGTGTTCCCGCCATTGGCCACGGCAGGCTCACACAAGTTTTTTTTGAACTTCAACCATCCTCCTTTTATCTTATCATCGTCTCGTCTCATCTCTCATCCTGGATTCAAACATGCCGGCCTCATCACGCCCGCTACGCTCAAATTCACGGATTCCCCAACGTGTTCACGAATTCCCTTACCCATCTGCACAGCCTCGTTGACGCACGCCGATTCCAACTATGGCTCGAGACTTGCCGCCGCATCTCTCACAGTCAACCTCTGCTGAAGCATCTGAACCCGCAGAAGATGCCATCGCTGGACCATCGTCTTCGTCAAATCGCGCCGCGCCTGACTCTGGGAAACAGCCGCAGACACATAACTGAGGTACACCTTAGTTCGACTGTCGTATACCGTTTTCTTGTTGACGGTATCGCCTCAGGCCGGTAGATTATGAATTTGACTCGTCCACTCCGGCGGGCGCAATTCTTATACTCCCGCACGGTGCTATTTCCACTGCACTCTTATTAACGAAACAGTTTCGCGAGGTGGCAATGAAGAATGTGCTTGACTGGTATAAATTTGCCAAGAAGCGCTGTGATGACGAACATCTCGGTGACAACAATCCCAGCACCTACTTACTAGAATTTACATTTTCCGCCGATCGCCGCCACGGGGACAGCGGGAACGTCAATCAGACTGTTTTCATCACTGGCTTCAAGATTACAGTCGGCGGCTGGCTCTCGGATCCCGTAGTTCTGAAGGTCACAGAATCCGAAACCGCTTGGTCTATTCTAGTTCGTCTACTCAAGGCTTGTCTCAACCGACTACGCGGCTCTTCAGGCGGCCACAACCCACGTGCGTCGATAAGTAAGCTGCGAACCTTTGTCGTCGCTCGCTGCTGTCTCTCACGGTCTCTTCATGGCAAACAGGCGTGGAGCACAGTCCACAATTATCCCAGGTTAGCTTCATGATCGTGTTAGTCCAAGTTCTATTCTTACCGGCTCATTCATCAGCCCTTTCACCCTTCCGACATCATCAATCGTTTTCTTCTCAGCAAGGTTCGCCTCACATGGACTGTATTGGATTGATTTCTTATGACGTCGATCAGAATCCAAATGCCAGGGTCGCTATTACACATGATGCTCAATGGATGGATATGATCAAGGTAATTTGTTATGATGTACCCGTCTTGCTCATGTCTTACTTGTCCACTAGGAAGGATTGACGCGTGAGGACCTTGTCCAAGAGGATCGCCTCGAAACATTCTTAACACAACACTATACCTTCGCTATTGACTCTGCGGCTGAAAAGAGTGATTTTTTGACCATTATAGTTGCCAATCATTGCTAATTACGCTTTAGCTACTGTCTTTCTCCAAGGCAAAGTGTATGTCTCCTTGCTTCAGACACGTTCAGGGAACGCCTAAGACTGCTGACAGTGATGGAACCACGGGTTCCGTTGTTGATCTACGCGACACATCACCCAAGCTCGAGACGTTGGGTTCCTCTGCTTCCGAGCCCGAGGTATCGCCCTCATCCACCCCTGAGCTAGAGATCTCGCATCCTAGTACTCCCGAGCTGGAGGCATCGTCCCCTCTCGCATCCGAGCTTGAATTGCCAGCTCCTCCTACGACGCCACTCGACAACCCTCGCATTGTCATTACACGCGTGTATCAATTTTCTTCGAATTCTTGGAGCAGTCTGATAACTGTCGGGGCAGGTATCCGTGCTCAAAACATACACTCGAGTCTCGAGCATATCTTATGTACAAGTCAGCCTTGATGGCGCCCAACAAAGAACCCGAAATAGGTCTATACTATCGAACGACAGCGGTATCGAATGGGAGGATGAGATTCTGCTGTAAGTTCATCAAATACTGCTCGCATATGTGCATTGACTATTTCTAGGCCCTCCAAAACGTTTGACACGGTACAGTTCACGGTTTATGCTTCCTTTGAACTAGAACCGATGTTGGGAAATGGTGAAGTTCTCTATACGTCAGAAAGCCGTGTAGAGGAGTTGGTCGGTGGCACTTATCGTAAGTGAATCCCTGAGTGTTGCACACCGAGCTGAAATACCCGGCGCCGATATAGTAATTACGTACTCTCCTGGAAAACTGGGAACTGCCGTTCCGCATCCCTCCCTGCTCGTTACCCTTGGACGCTGGTATTCCAACCCTTTGGCAGTAGCCCAAAGCGGGGATGATAGTAACGTAATTAGGCCTGTATCTGTCCCTATCCATTAGTTGACGATTCATTTTTGATAGTTGAATTCAGACCAGTCTTCGGATTTCGCCCGCAAGACCGATCTAGGTCGAGAAGCTCTCCTTCACTACTACAATGCGTACCGAAGAGAAGACCTTGAGAATGCTGTTCAATATTTTGAATGCGCTTGGCATGACTGTCCTTTGACACACCGTTGTCGCGCAGTGGTGCTGGTTAATCTCGCGAATGCAAAGTTCATCAGCCATCAGATTGACCCAACAAGTGCAGGTATTGACGACCTCATCTCACTTTATCAACAAGCTCTGGATCTGCGCCCTCCTGGTCGTCCTGACAGAGCTGCTACGTTACTACATCTCACTCAAACCCTCTTATTTCGCTACGAGAAGCAGCGATGCAATGAATCCATTGTAGACGTTGAAGAGTCCTCCGTTGCGGATGAGATTGAGTCGCTTATGGCGGAGGTCAGCAAAACCTGTCATGGAGATAGCTTCGAGTCTCGGGCCGTGGGTCTTGTCCTTCAAACACTCAAACGGCACCAAGTTCTGGAGAGGGCAGTGCTAGTTGAACTCAGAGAGCTGGTCTCGGAGTTGGAGAGCTCTGTCGAGACACCGCCGCATGGGCCTTTACAGTCTGAGACTGTCCAATTGTTGCAGTCCTATCCCTCGTCTTCCGAGGGAGAACACTTTTGGATTATGCTCGAAGTCGAGCAGGCCAAGTTTGTTGTCCGATCATACCTTCGTACGAGGCTGTTCAAGGTGAGCAAGGTTCGCTACCACACTACGTCGTTTGCCCAGCGAACAACAACTTCAGATCAACGGTTTGCTCGATATATCATGACCGATCCAGAGGTTCAACAACGTCTCTCGGAGAACGAAGTAGACCATGCTCGCAGGTGACGATTATCCTTCCCTCGCATTACAGTCAACCAACTCAGGTATGCGTTTCAGGTTTGTGAGGCTGACTGACCAGCATTTCTGTGCCAGTTCTCCAAGGTTTGCCGGAGAAATCAGCAGACGTTGGATGACAAGACGCGTTTTCTTCCACCGATGAGTGAGTGTCGCGATGGATACAGAATACCTCTAACAGGGGCTTGCAGTCGCCGAACCATGCCGTCTTCGTCCATACTCGTCAGAGACGTCTTCCAGTGAGACTACCCGAGTGAGTCGCTTCTTCGCTCCGCCGTACCCAACAGAAAATTGACTCAGGTCAGTGGTTCTGCCCTGACTATACAAAAAGGACACATCTCCTTAACCCCGGGGCGGAGGGCCGAGGATGTCCTTTTTCATAACTGAACATGTTGGCCCCGTGTGCAGACGTGGTAGCGAAATGCAGTGCGACATGTAGCCAATTTGGTGTCTTTGTATCTGATGGCGCTTGAAAGAGTGCGGCATCACCCGCCCCTATCATAAACCATGGAACCATTCGCCGTTGTTCGTTCGGGAATGTGGACGTGTCACTACGGGTTCACAGGATAGACCTTGACCTGGGAATGCCATGATGTTGAAGGAGAGTTAGCACCTATCTGCGCCAGTGGTAAAGCTCTCAAGTCTGGAGGTGGGGAGAAACCCAGTCATTATGATCCTCTGAAGCACTATGTGTCATGGATCAGGACGAACACGAGTCGAGGTCCTCGGAGGGAGCGTGCTGATACATACCTGCCCGACAAGTATGCGATAATGCGATGCGCGGGGCGCGGCTATTAGTTGACGGTCCCATCTTGATGATGTTGGATTCTTTGGCTGTATACGCAGAGCCAGCAATCCCTGTGTGGTTAGCTTCAGGGATGGTCATCGGGTGATTGGAAATCCGGAAAGTTAGGCTTGTTTTAGTCTCGTGTGCATGAGTAGTGTTAGTATCCAATGATCGTGAATGTGACTACTCTTCGGCCGTTGTGAGCTTATCCTCAATGGCCGTCGTACACCAGACTGGGCCATCTCTCACACGTCCGACATGATTCGCCATGTCCACAAAAACCTGACATTCGCATTTCGTTCCTTATCCACCATGTCTCTGCCGTGCGCTTACGAGAAACAAGTCGCCCTCGCCACCGTGCGCACTGACGTCCGAGTCCTCCGTCCTCAACAAGCTCATCAAGAACGAGACCCTCACAAAGGGCGACAAGTCGCCCGTAACAGGTGAGCAGTGACGATCCAGTACCAGACGTCTGACACCACCTACATCTCAGTCGGCGACTACTCCGCCCAAGTCGTCGTCAACACCATCCTCGGCCACGCCTTCCCCGTCGACCCCATCGTCGGCGAAGAAGACGCAGCAGAATTGCGACTCAACACGAGCGACGCCATCGCGCTCAAAAACAGGATCGTCGCCCTCGCCAACGAGGCACTCATGGCCGATCTCGGGGCTGGGGAGACTGCTGATTGGGGACTCGGTTCGGGGAAGGAATGCACCCCCGAGCAACTCTTGGCCGCCATCGACCGTGGGAGAGATCAGGGCCGGGTGGTCGTATCGGACGTGCGTCGCCGATCGCTTGGTGTGTGGATGTGTGGTTGACGGGTCACTCCTAGGTCGATGGGACAAAGGGATTCTTGCGCGGCGGACAATATGCCGTGTGTTTGGCGTTGATCGTCGACGGGCAACCCGTCCTTGCTCTCATTGGCTGCCCGAACCTGCCCGTGAAGAGCAGCGAGCCTGAGGGGCGCAAGGGTTGCATCTTTGTCGCCACCAATGACCAAGACGCCGAACAGGTACGTCGATCAACCTCGCAGACACTTGCTCGCCTTTTCATGCCCACGCACAGATCACCCTTTCGGTACTGTTGACGATTCCTGCAGTCCGTCCTAGTGAGCTCAACTTTTTGGAATCGGTCGAGGCCGTGCACGCCAACCTTGCGTTCAACAACAGAATAGCGGAACTGTTGAGCATCACGCGTGCGCCAGCGCGTATGGACAGTCAGGCCAAGTACGGCTGCCTCGCTCGAGGCGATGGCGGTGTCTACTTCCGGATGCCCACTGGAACTGGGTACAAGGAGAAGATCTGGGTGAGTTGGATCCCCGTTTTAGTATTCTACATGTTGAACGGTTCGCAGGACCACGCTTCCGGGACGTTGCTCGTCGAGGAGTGTGGGGATAGGATTACGGACTCGCGGGGTCAACCACTCGACTTTGGACTTGGACGGTCCCTGGGGGGGAATTATGGTCTTATTGCTGCCCACAAGGATGTCCATGGCCAGATCCTGGCCGCCGTGCAGCAGGCTCTCGCAGAGACGGGCGGGAAGTGATGTCCGTGACCCTAAGCGCAGTTTTAGGTTTCTTACCAAGTTACTCAGTCGTTTCAATAGACCCCTCGATACAACCCCCTTGCACGACTCGAGAGAGGTTCGCAGTCCCTAGCTAGTTGTATGGAAAATAAAACCTGACTTGTCCTCCGAGGCCAGGCTGTGCGGCACAGCACGTTGCTCCAGTGATGGCTCCTTACGACAAGCGCCATCGCTTATCTTCTTTTTTCGTTTTTGACATCTCGTCAAAACACTTTATCAAGACCCAGGCTCCTAAAGCGAACCAGCATCTCATCATGGCCTCGTGGTACGCCTAGATTCTGCTGTAGTAGCAGCACTCACCTTACCCCAGATTCGGACGCACCAAGATCGACGTCTTTTCCCTCGTCGTGGTAAGTCCCCGATGCCAAACCAACCTCATCGTACCAGCGTACCAAATCCTTATTGCCACAGACAACCCTCTTCTTCGTCGGCGTCGTCCTTGGCGTTCTCTACGCTACACACGCCATCTCCTCGCGCGTCACATCTACCAAGGCATCGTAAGTCCCCATCGACGCTACCCGCACGTAACGCGTTCTCCACGCCCCTTGGCCTTGGTTCGGTTCTATCTGTGGGGCTGCAATAGACTCGAACAACGCGGCATTACCCTCTCGCGCGAGGGCGTGGGCGTCTCGCTCAAGACGGAGAAGCGGTTCGATAGGGATGTGTATCTCGATGCGACGCAGAGGTGAGTCCGCTGTTTCGTTTTTCGTCTTCGATTTTGCTTGCGGTTTCGGGTTTTCCTCTATCCCCCTCCCGCTTTCCTCCCCTCCCCTCCCCTCTCTTTCACCCACCTCTCACGAAGCTGATCGCAAACTCACACAACACCACAGAGGCCTCGTCAAAGCACTCGGCGCAGCCACCGTCGGATCCGAATCACACAAACATGCGCTCTTGCCACCAGCCGAGCAAGAGCGCAAACATGTATTTGGGCACCTGAGTGAGGCGTTTCACAGATCGCACAATAATGAGGGGAGAGAGCGGGGTTGCCAGCGTGATTGATGAGCGGGCATTGATGCGGACGCTATGCTTTTGAGGTATTGTTTGGATTGGGGTGTACTGACATGCTTATCTTCAGTGCCTTATGTACTTCATTCATTGATCTTTCTGCACAAGCTAACATCGCGTGGCTCGAGAATGCAAGTGAAATGGTGATTTGAAATATACTTCGTGCGCGTCAACCCTCGACCCCGGTCATAAATGTATCCCGCGGCTCCTCCACCTCCACCTCCATACCCACGTCCCGCCCAGACCACCGCAGCATCGGCCTCGCAGCCCGCCTCGCCCTATCCCTAGCCCTGCGCGGCCGTTTCGGCCTCCGCCCCGTTGACGCGTCCAACGCCGGACGCTGTCCTGCCCCCAAGCCCGACCCATTGAGAAGCCTCGCCTCGAGCTCGGGTTAAGGTGGCGGTTCGACAGCTAATCATATGGGCTTGATGTTCCCGAGCTTTGGTAGGGATTGACCTTAAGACATCTTCAATTTCATCGACACCCTGTCCCTCTTCGTATGGTTGAAGTACATCTCCAACAGCGCTGCTGGCCACCATCGTTTGGTATCCCAAACTTGTATTGCAACCGAGGTCCTGCGCAATCATATGTGAAGCAACAAAGGGGATGAGAAAGTAACTAGTGAAGTGCGAGAGGCTCAGCGGTGAAATCGTGTGGTCGGGGGTGTCCCGAACGCCGACAATTTGTAGCAGAGTGGCATGGATGACGACAGCACCTTTCGGTCCATAGCTGTGAACAAAGACAGAAATTCGACTGTTATTTGAGAAACGTAAATCAACTCACTATCCAGGGCGCGCATTGCGGAAGATGACCCTGGGCGCATTTTTCCCGTGTGCCAATTTCTTATAGTTCCTCCCCAGCCCTGCAGCCTCCAAACTGTCGAGGAAGCATTCATGAATAACATTACATTCCCGTGCTAAAGGGTCATGAAGAAGTTTGATGATATCATCCTTCAGGTCCAATATGCGTTCGGGAAGCTCCTGCCAGGCAATTGACACAGGGTAACCCAAACGCCGTGCCTCCTTTACATGCGAGTCGTGTTGAAGCACGTTAGTCAGGTTCCTGCATATATCCACCGAGAGTACGATAAACTCGACGGTATCGCGCCTGCCATTCTCGCGAATCAGTGCTTCTGCACGTTTGATCAAGCTGGCAAGCGGCTCGGGAGGATTGAGGGGGATGACATCCTTGCAGATGGCGTGCGGGCAGGTAGTGAGTACGTCCGAGGTGTCCTCTTGGGACATGAGGTCATCCCACTGTTGAGCCTGGCGTGACATCAGCGCGCTCAAGCCAAGCATCTCAATAGTCACATACCTCCTCAACAAGATTCATAGCCTGAGGCTTGTTGTCATCGCACTGGCAATGTTGGTGAGCCATATCCACAGTGAGCCTTGTGTTTCCTTACATTGTTTGCTTGCGCTATCTGGCCAGATGTGCAGGCCTTCTGACGAAATAAATTTGAGGACAACTGCATCTCCCCTTCCTGCCGCTGTCGTGGTTCTGCTGGCATGGGGTTGATCCCTGTCGGGGTCCAACTGTTGGGAAGGTGTATCACGGTGTTGCTCAGTTTGGAGCGACCCCCGGATCCCTTGAAGCTTCCCAGTCTGTAAGGCCTGATGATGTAGCTCGGTTGAACGCTGCGTTTCCGAGGGGATTCCTTTTTCTTGTGTTCATCCCGATAATGGCAGCGCAGTGATTGCAAGGAACCAAACCACCGGGGCTCAGGGCAATCTGGACACCTGTAAGACAACACAGGAACCAACCCTGGAATCGGGTCCGAAATGATCTTGGGAAGTTCGAACGGGGGCACTTTCTCTGAAACGCCATGCGATGCGAGGAGATGGGCGACAACACGAGCGTGCAGCTGTTTCTTCTCTGTACCGGTGGCAGTCATATTGAGGTCTTGTCCGTGTTTTTTAGAGATGTGGCGGAGGAGATAGTTCGGGGGGTATATCAGGTGACATCGTTCGCAGACGAAGCCATACGGACCAAAGTACATTCCAAGTTTGTGAAGGATGGCGCACTTAGTAGTAGGAACGGATGGACAGCCTTGGGAAAGGTCGACGTGAGATTCTTCGTCACAGTATGGAACTGATCCCAAAGAAGCGTGGGACGGAAGGGCAGGCCGAGTATGGGTCTGGGTGGGTTGCGCAATAGTTCTCTCGGGGCAGATTTTCTTCCTTGAGGGTGCACATCGGGATGTGGGGGGTTTCTTAGAAGGAGAGAGAGCGAACACTGGAGATTGAGGAATAAACATCAATCTGTCTTCACCATACAAGCCGAGTGGTCATCGCTCACGGTACGAACCTGCTGTAAAATCACTACTAGATTCTTGGCTTATATCAAGCCGCTTGTGTTGCAGCGAAGTAGGGTATGACGTTGATAGGTTACCTTGCGGCTCGTGGCCAGGTTGAAAGTCGTTGTCGTATTCATCGTCCATGGCTAAGTCGACCCGCGAATTCACATGATGGCTATCGTCTTCATGCGCGTTCAGGGCAAACAAGGAAAACTGATTTTCCGTAAGTGGGATGCAGGTACAAAGTACAGCAGAGAGGGCGCACCTGTTCAGATTCAGAATCACTTGGAGGAGAGCCCAGAAGTGATGACGTGAGAGGTGGAGAGGAGTGTGATGGAGGAGACAGGGAAGATGTCAAACGAGGGGAAGACGGTAGCCGCAAAAGCTCGTTCGGTTTGAGGGTAGGAATCAGAACACAGTCCATGATTGTCCGGCGACTTGAGCATGGGGGCATTTGCAACGATGGCGGCACTTGTTCGTCATCAGAACCACTTGCAAGAGAGTCCAGAAGCAATGACGTGAGAGGTGGAGAAGAGTGTGATGGAGGAGATAGGGAAGATGTCGAACAAGGGGAAGACGGTGGCCGCAAAAGCTCATTCGGTTTGAGGGTAGGAATCAGAACGCAGTCCATGATTGTCCGGCGACTTGAGCACGGGGGCATTTGCAACGATGACGGTACTTGTTCGTCATCAGAATCATTCGTGGGAGAACCCCCCGAGCTGAACGGGAGAAACGGTGGAGAGGAGGGTGGCGGTGGAGTACAGTTTGGAGATTGAGAAGGTCCAGAGGGGGATGTACCACGAAGGGAAGACGGGGGATGTAAAAGTGCGTCCAGGGTGGCAACCAGAACGCAGTCCATGATTGTCCGACGTGAGCGGGAGGGGTTCGTATCCATCATAGATTTAAGCAGGATCAAGCGACAGATAGGGAGTGTCAGCGCACAGTGGGATGAGTATGGCCTGAAAGAAAAAGGTGAGAGCGATGATATTTCTCTGTTTTACTTGACCTCCCTCAGCCGAGTTGCGGCTTCCGAATCGCGCGTTCGCATCAACCCTCTTTAGAAAGTCCGTCTGGCAGCACCGAGACTTCGCTAAGCCAAGAGAAGGGATTGCCGTCTTAGTCTCAGTCTCCGGCAGTCGGAACGGACGAAAAGGTGTGAAATTGAATCTAGAAATTGAGTTGTCAATTTACATACCGTGCGTTTCGAGGGCTCCGATGGCGAGTGATGGGAGCGTCGCTGCCGTGAGAAGCGCAGCCATGTCCGCCACCCCTCCAACGGGATTCAGGCTGCCGAACACCCCGGAGTTAGGGTCAGGGTCGAAGAGACCGCCGAGCGAAGCTGTGAAAGAAGGGAGGATCAGCCGTTGGGTGAGGTAGAGATGGAAGACTTAGCTGAGGGAAAGGAACGGCGAATCCAAGCACTCAGTGGCAAATTCCAGGTCACCACTCCTAAACTGTTGTACTTCCTCATTGTGGAATCGCAAAGATTGCCAGGTGGTCAGGTGCTGGATAATTTCTGGGAACAACTCGGGACCAGTTTACAAAGACAAACAGTTTCGAATGAAGCGCTGGTCTTGCACCTTCGTCAAGGTGACAATCAGTTGGGGGAAGCAATTTTGGGGCATTCAATGGACCCGTCGAAACAATCGACAACCCGGACAGTCTGATGAAATCGGAGGGCGAGAAATCTAGAATGACATTAAGATACGAAAGAAATGAGAAGGGCTAAGAACGCACTAGTCATATGCTCAAATAAGACCTCAAACCAATGCTTTGCAGTTTCTTTGTCACACGGGGGATGTTTCTCCAGTTGGTCCAGAAGCTTCGCCGTTGGGGGATCTTGTGCTACACCCAGCTCATACCAGGGCGCACTCTGGTACTGGTCTTGTACCACAAAAAAGCTCAATGCTTTCCACTTGGGATTGCGGTATACCTAGAATGGATGTGAGTGTGAGTGCGGTCAAAGTTAGCGCATCCGTACTTCTCTCAACTTCTTCAAGCAAGTGTTATCCATGCCCTCTGCAGGTATGAATTCTGCGTCACAAAAATCTTCCGGTTCGTACTTCGAGTACTGTGAGGGAAGATTACTGTACAAATACACGAACGCAGTCTCTTGAATTCCAGTATCTCTGGAGCAAAGGTCCACAATCTTTTGCAGAGGTGGGAGTTGATTCAAACTGAGGCGGTACAAGAGCCGGGCTGGATGACAATTTGATCGGATGAAAGAGATGTAGATAACATTCAGCTCACCTTCGGGTGAAGTCTCCGTCCATCCTGATTTCCCGCACCATTCAATGACTGGTAGCCGGAGCTTCCGGAAGATGTCCAGAGGTGGGTAGAGTTCGGCAGCATAGTGATGAGTATCTTCCCGTCCGCCACCCTGTAAGCGTTCTCTCTTGAAGATTTTGGACGATCTGAGGATCCTCTGCGGTTAACGAGGATTCCTCTCGAACGAGGTAGTCGATCACATTGAGTACAGTCCAATCTCCAGGCGATAACAACCTGATTGCTCTCAGTAAGCTTAAGGACTAAAAGCTTTTGTGGGGACCTACTGATGCAAAATAGATTGGACTGGAGGGTTCTTGCGAATTCCAACAAACGCAAGGAATCTCTTCATACTCTCGTCGACTTCAAATCCCGAATGATAGCCAACTATCGGCAGATTAAGGCGATGGAGCAGAGCATTGTCTGCGGCGGGAAGATACGAGTCTTCTGGACAACACAAGCCACGGGACGTCGGAATACACGGCTTTCTCTTGAGCGTTGTCTTCGCTTTATTTCGTACATCTCCAGAAAGTTGTGGCCATAGTCGGCAAATGGTGCCGAGGACACGGCTAGCCCAGCCGACCGACTGGGTAAAATCATATTCCTTATTGGCCGACATAACATCGGGACACGATATGTAACGCAACCATGTGGCAATGGTGAACTCTTCCCAACCAAAGTTACTGAAGTCGTTGGGTTTATGTAAAATGTTTGGCGATGTTGAGTGGGGTGAGAGACAGAGGAAGTGGTCCATCGGGTGGGATGTGAGACCCAAGCACTTGTGGGTCGATGAAGTGGGTTATCGACGACAGACATATCGCTCCAGCTGAGCCACGGAGAGTAATCGCGCCCAACAGGTCTGCCGTATTGTAGTTTGAATAGTCTCTCCTGGAAGTTATCCACCAGCCAAGGCATGCCACCAACTCCTCGACATCTAGAGGATAGCAACGTAAGCTTGTAAGACGTCCGATAGCGTTATCGCGGAGATCTTGTGTTGGTCCGGAAGAGTTGCAATGGAATGTGCACCCCCTTCTGTGACGTATTCTGAGAGCATTAGAAACGACTTGAGAAATTTAGCAATCGTCCGGTCGAACTTTCTGATGTCAGGAGCCTCACGTATGCCCACTAATGAGAGGAGCCTTAAAGGAACGATGGAGCATCCATAGAAAGACTCTGCTAACAGCTCTGCGACTTTCGATGAGGGCGTAGAACGATGAAACGTGAAGAACTTGAGGATGCGGAGAAAGCACTCCTGCAGTCGATCTTGTAATTCTTGGGTTGCCTCCCATAAACGTTGGATTTTGGAAAGTTCCCATTCGTACACCCCCCGGCATAAGACTCCACCCCACCAACGTAAAGTAACTCCCGATTCCAGACTGTACGATGAGGATAGGTAAGCAGCCTCGCTTGACGGAGTGTGGTGCTCACTTGCAACACTTCCGTCGCTGGTACTAGGTCAGCAGCTGCCAGAAGTGCGTGAAGGCTCACGATGAAAACACGACTATGCGTAGTTCTAGTGTTCCATTAGACCACGAGTTTCATAGACGCAAATGGCCGCTCACCCATCCAGACTGGCGCGAAGCCCTCGGAAAGCAGAGTCCTTCTGTTCGTTTAGGCGGCTCTGGTCATATTCGTCTTTTCCAGTCTTACAAGATGTGTCCATATGTGTTCGAGGGCACAAGGAATCTAGTTACTTACATAGATCAAGCTGTACTTGAGGTACGAAGGCGGATCCTTTTTCGTATACCGGTTCAATTCCCTGGACAACTTCTCTCTGACAGTGATGTCTACTTCTGCTGTGAACATGCTGAGATTCACTTGTTCCTCATCCATTTGCTCAGAGAAACTGCTTGGAGGCACGACTTTAGCATTAATCGTGATGGCTAGCTGAAGCGTAAGAATGGGGGAACAAAACAGGAACGCTTGAAAGACTTGCGATATTGCGAAACTGATTTCACCCTCACGTCCTCCTCGGGGCTCAACCGTTTTAGCTCGGCCGGAATAGGAATAATTTGAGGCAGTCCCAGAGACTTGCTGACCTGTGCCATACGACAATCATCCAAAAATACGGCCACGTCCTTCAGATGAGCCATGAAAGTGATGGACGATGCAAGAAATTGTACAAGTTTCGAAAGAGGTGGCATCGCGGAAACCTCCCGTAGCGGCATCTTGAACGTTGTCCATAAATCTCTCGTTGCCGCTTTGGGATGGTCATCGAATCGGTAGTACAGCTAAGACCAAGGTGAAGAAGTGTCATTGGTAACTGACCGGTATCCGTACCTGACTGTCGTCTTTCCACGAGAATTCCATTTCTTTATCTGACATCGTGTAAGACTGGGAGTCTCTCGAGAGGTTATACTACCCTACCCCCAGATGATACATATGGACTCTCTGTCACAGAAAACACACTATAAAAACCTAACAACGGCTTCAGACCTTGTTGGGTTTTGAGAGCGCTCAACACCCACCGACGCCAAATGCACCGACCTTCTGCAGGTCTGGATTCCCTGAAGCTGAAAGGTGATTTAGTCAATGAGACCAAAGTCGCGGGAGGTAGAGGTGAGCACAAACCAATCTTTGGTAGTCGATCCCAATCTTTACTCCTCATCGGCTTCCCGCGGGTTTTGAACGTCCATTGCACGACCTTAGGGTTGTTAGTCGAATGGAAATGTGGAGAATCAAACGCGGTATGTACATTGGTTTCTATTGAGTGGGCAACTACGGGCGGGCGGGCGTCCTTTCGCTTCTTTAGAGTCAAGACTCGAGAATGCAACCGTTTCGAAGCGGATTTAGGCAAGGTCACATCCAGCATCGTCTGAATTCTGAAGCAGTTCACGGAACACTAACAGTTCAACTGAGCGAGAAAAGAAATGCTTGAATATGATATTCGCTTACCAGCGAACTCGCCGGAATAGCGGGCAAGGACCTTATCGACCAATGCTCACGTATCGACGATCACCAGCCTGGGTGAACGTTCTTGTTGAGATTTCGGCTGGTAAGTTGAAAATGACGAGTCGTTGGGTGACGCCGAATGAGATGTAGCGTCCTGCAAAGGATACATGTATACATGGACAACATGTCTTGTTGCGGATTGCGGAATACTGAACAAAAATATGTCAATGATGAGTTTGTCACGAACGGATGGAATGCGACATGCCTCGGGACCAGCGATTATCTTCAGCAGCATAAGTGATGCTTGGATATCTGCAATTCCACCCAGCCCAAGCTCGTGCTTACACTCAACATGCAAATAAATTGCACCCTGACGATGGACCGTCTAGAGGTCATATCATCGGGTCTAGTCACGTCGCCGTCGCTGAGGCCGAGAAGATGTTAAATATGGATGGACATCCAATTCTCGTGGCTGTCTTCGGAATCAGGTATCCCAAGAGAGTCTCGGGCGATTTCACCAGTATGGTACATAACTTCCTCGTTTTCCGGGCGGTTCTGGAGACGGGCAAGATCCTCTACGATGTCTGCAAATACCTCCTCGTAGATGGTGATCGGAGGGCCTGTGAGGTGCACGGGGCGTGCATTGTAGATAGGGATTTCATCCTGATACGCCTTGAGTTCCGAAGTGGACGCGGAATTCGATGAAGGATCCCATGTTGTCGAAGCGCGTTGAACTAGTCTTTGGTGATCTTGGGGGGTCAGACAACTATCAGAGTTGCATGTCGACCATATACCTTCCTCCTCTCTGGATGGTATGATTTCGGGATCGTCTGATGGATGATCACTTACTACTCTGCACGAAGTGAGGACAGATGACAAACCTGAACAACGCTGAATGAAGAACTGTACTTTATCTTCGTCACAAAGATCGAGTGAAAGGATCTTGTCACTGGGATTCAGTTCTGGAAGAGGAGCAAGCGCGGAAAATCGATCAGAAAGGCTGTAGACTGGCTGAATCGTCAGAGCAACACTCTAGATTGGGTGGTCAGCTTGCAAGGTCCTTGAGTGGCTTAACGGCGCATATGGCACCTTGGGGAGATAGCTGATTTTCCAACGATGGTCTACACTGGGACCAGCTCGACTATAAAAGTGATTGAGGACGTCTGTGGCAGCAGACTGATCGTTTACCACGGCGAAAGTTACTGGATTGACATGTAAGCCTGGAACAAAATACTTGATGTATCGCCGGTGGCGAGACACCATTGATCGCGGATGCAAGATGATAGGAGTCGGACCCTAAAACTATGCCACCTTCAAGTGTACGACTCCATGATGTATCGCGCATTTGAGATACAAGACGTCCTTTCTGGCATTTTGGACCACTTTTCCATACACAACTCAGATTGCAAACTAAAGGATCTAGTTGCCCTGGCCAGAACATGTCGCACATTCAAAGAACCAGCGTTGGATCGAGTGATTGTCACAGTCACACTTGGTCTCCGGCGCAGTCTGCTCGATCCATGCTCAGCCGCGGTGCTCAGTTGTCAATTTAGAATGAAAGTCTAGAATTCAAAACGAATGGAATGACAATTGCGAATCGAAAGAATGACTAAATTCTAGGTACATAACAAGTTCAAGTTCACCCCTCTGGAATGCACGCTTCGAGTATATCTTTTGATTGGAGAACAGGTCACATATGGAGCTGACCTAGCACTCAGAAAACATGAACGAGCTTAGCATGATCTTTGTGGTCATTGAGGGACAGGAACTCGCTGCTAGGCTTCATTGCATACCGTGGGACATCGGACGTCGAAGGTGTTTGATGTTGCGTGTCTACCCGTGGGTGCATCAGCAAAATGTACATTTTCTGTGGTCATCTTTTGGTGTCTGTCACAGACACCACAGGCACACAGACAGGAAAGACTGGGTACTTTTCCCAGCTATGTCATTTCTGTACAAAGTAGCTACAGTTCCAATAAAGTAATCAAAAAGTAATCAAAAAGTAGATTGTTCGGGCTCGAAAAGGCACAGTTGGGGTGGGAGACGAGCGCCCGGGCTCGAAGGAACACAATTGAGGTGGGAGGCGAGCGTTCGGGCTCAGAGGGACACGGAGACGAGCATTCGGGCTCGAAAAGGCACAGTTGGGGTGGGAGATGAGCAATCGGGCTCGAAACGACATGAAGGGCGTGGGAATGTGAGTGATCCGACGCAAAACAACACGGAGGAGGCGAGACACGAGCCGTTGGGCTCAAAATCACAAAGGGGGCCTGGTGAGCAATCGGGCTCGGAATACCATGGTAGGTGAGAGACGAGCTCTTGGGCTTGGAACGACACGAGGGGGTGGGAATGCGAGTGATCCGGCGCGAGACAACACGGAGGGGGCGAGACATGAGCCGTTGCGCTCGAAATCACAGAGGGGGGCCAGAAGCGAGCGATCGGGCTCAGAATGTCATGGCAGGGGCAAGAGACGAGCTCTTGGGCTTGAAACGACACGAGGGGGTGGGGATGTGAGCGATTCAGTGCGAGACAACACAGAGGGGGGGAGACATGAGCCGTTGGGCTCGAAATTACAAAGGGGGCCAAAAGTGAGCAATCGGGCTCGGAATGCCATGGTAGGGAGCTCTTGGGCTTGAAACGACACGAGGGGGTGGGAATGCAAGTGATCTGGCGTGAGACAACACGGAGGGGGCGAGACTTGAGCCGTTGCACTCGAAATCACAGAGGGGGGCCAGAAGCGAGCGAGCGGGCTCGGAATGTCATGATAGGGGCGAGAGACGAGCTGTTGGGCTTGAAATGACATGAGGGGGTGGGGACGCGAGCGATCCGGCGCGAGACAATATCGGTAATGGTGAGCGAAGAGACTTGGTGAAAATTTCAGCACGCACGTCCAACTTGCTTACATAAGTGTTCTCACGCTAAGTGACGTTCAATCAACAAAGTCACATGTTGTCAAAGTTGAGACGACGACGTGCCCTCGCCCTCACCCTCACCTCACCCTGATGACGATGCTGAAAGGTGACGACAATGTGTCCTCGCCATAACCCTCACCCTCACTGTCTCGACGATGACGATGTGCCCTCTGCCCCTCGCCCTCACCCTTGCCCTGACGACGACACGCCCTCGCCCTCTTCCTCTTCCTCTCGACGACAACAACGTGCCCTCGCCCTTGTCTTGATGACAATGTGAGAACGACGACGCGCCCTCGCCCTCGCCCTCGCCCTCTCGGCTACGCCGCCGCTGTGCCTTCGCCGTCGCCCTGCCCCTC
>JBBPMA010000249.1:2239-33500 GCA_038090075.1 Xanthoconium purpureum | reverse complement strand
TGTTATTCTTTTTCTTAAACCTCAACCCACATCAAGGAAAATCGTTCCGAGACCATGTCAAAGAATTTGACTTTTTAGGATTGGCCACTGTTGTCTCTGGCGTAGTCTGCCTTTTACTAGGGTTCAACTCGAGTGAAGTGACGTGTACGCAAAAAACCTTGAAACTGACTTGCCAAAAAGAAATTAATTATTGTCCAGGGAAAAGTGCGACAACAATTTCTCTTCTCGTTATTGGAGGGATCTTGCTCGTAGTCTTTGCAGTCAACGAGATGTACACTAAGCAGTCTGCAATCATCCCGCCACGATTATTCAAGGCTTGTGTACTGTTTCTCCGCTCTGCAGTTCCTTGACTTTGCTAGCAGACACGTACGACTGGCTCAATTCTAATTTCCGTGTTTCTGCATGCCGTCGTTTTCTTTGCGGGTCCGTCAATTTACTGACAAGCTTTGCTGCATCGTTTACTCTGAAAAAATAGCTTCATAGTACGTTTCTCATGTCTTGCGTCTACCTCTATATTAAATATTTTTCAGCTATTTGCCCCTGTACTACCAAGGTATGTTCAACCCGTACTCGTTCATAGCATAAGCTGACGATCCGCAAAGTCCTCGGTGCATCCGCCACTACTTCTGGAGTCAAGTTAGTCTGTTATTCGAAACGCGAAATTTCAAGTTCTCACTTGTATTTTAACAGGATACTTCCCTTCTCCCTTAGCAGCTCCGCGCAATCGGCACTTTCAGGTGTGGTTGTGACACGCACGGGGTCATATCGTCCGATCATATGGGGAGGTTGGGCTGTGATGACCATTGGATGGGGCCTCATGATCATGCTGGACAGTACATCTAGCATGTGAGCAAACTATCTGGTCCGTGCCATTCTGTGCCTCATTTTCGCAGTGCTACCCAAGAAATATACCCACTCATTGCAGCGCTCGGCGTTGGCTGTCTGTTCCAGGCAAGTTAAACGTCTGAGATTGTGTTGTTTTGCTGAGACCATCGTTGATAGATGCCGCTTATTGCACTTCAAGCTGCCATGCCTTTAAAGGATATGGCTACGAGCACGGGGGCATTTTTTTTCATGCGGTACATGATGACATTTCAATCTCTGAAACAGGACTTACACGTTCTCAGTACGCTGGGTGGTACAATTGGTATCACAATCGGAGAAGCCGTCATCTCCAGTAGCCTCCAACGAAAACTCAATGGTATCGCCGGTCTTACTTTCAGCAATTCTGCTGCTTCTATCAACGATAATGTCAGGAAAATAGCATTGATTCCTGTATGTGGCCTTCATTGATTGCAATGCGCTCTGATCTTGGAATTCTCCGTGTCATAGAATACCACCTTGAGGTCCGAAGTAATGCATGCTTACACTCGCTCCATCAGCACACTTTGGCTTATGAACACATCGTTGTCGGTCCTGGGTCTCATCCTCGTTATTTTTATCCGTGCATACTCACTACAGCGAACGACCGTTCGTAAGGACGCTGAGAAGATCAATGATCCTGAAAAGGCTGAGACCATGGAAACAGCTAGCGGTGAAACGGGAATATCTATCAAAGACGACGCTACAGAGCTGATGCCGTCCAGTCTCGGAGGGGAAACTACACAAGGGGGGACACAGGCGGAAAGTTGATTCGAGCTTAGAATTGTACGGAATTAATGTTTGTAAGGTCACGTGACCACTATGAGGGTTTCGAATATGCGAATTGTGTCTATGTTGCAGAAATACTACCAAGTGATGGCAGAGCCCGAAGGTATCAGCGAACGCCCACAGAAGAGGATTCGGACCTCCGCCAAACCAGCGCCGTCGCAAAAATCACCTGGCGATGCCCGCTTATTTGCACCCTTCCGCGCACTCGGACTGGTAACAAATCACATACCGTTTTATTTGCAAACCCGTTCCCATAAGGGTGCTACGGAAGGTCCTCAGATACACCTACTGACATGCCTTGGCAAATCATGGGCATTTTGGGAGGGAGGAAAGATGACGTTATTATTTGTTGGTGGGTAGAACACCCATTGAAATCCGCAGGACCCTATAAACGTCTTCGGTGTGCAGGCCCCGAGGAACCAGATCCGATCTCATGCTTGACCATGGAAGACGACGCGATATGGGCGGCATCAGGTGTCCATGTCGTCAAATATATTCGAGGAAAAGAGGTATGTATGTTCATTCTCTTTCCGTGATTTGCATGAACAGATATTCATAGGTTGCACGAACCACAAATCCACTTGGAACGCCATTGGTTTCGATAATCATGTTCGGATCTCTTTTGCTTACCCTGACGGAAGATGGTAGGCGGATGTTTGTATGGGACGTCTCGCGTGATGGTGAGGATAACTTCGAAAGCAATGCTCCACGCCCCTGATTTTATTCTAGAACCTTCTTTCTCTTGTACTATCCAGTTCGATATCGGCTTTACCGCAGTCATGGTACTGCATCCCGCAACTTACTTGAACAAAGTATTGGTAGCCAGCAGTGAAGGTGACCTGCAATTGTGGAACATACGGACTCAGTGAGTGTCATTCTCTGTGTATCTCCATCAAACATATCTTTTGCTTCCAGGACATGTATACATAAGTTTCAGAGTTCAAAACTGCTAGCCACACAAAGCTTGGCAAATATGACACACTCTGCTATCACATCCCTAGTCCAGTCCCCCGCAGTTGATGTTGTAGGTGTTGGCTTTACGTCCGGCGAAATATCCGTATATGACATACGCGCCGACGAGAGGTTGATGAGAATGTTTATGGAAGGTGGTTCGATCAGAGGATTGTCGTTCCGAAGTGGTTAGTGCTCACTTCTGCTGATTTCCACTTCTCTTACCCATTTCTACGCAAGATGGACATCAGGTTCTTGCTTCTGTGTCTTCTCATGGGCATCTAGCCCTCTGGGATTTGAATTCTGGTGGTCGCCTCTTGCATCTTGTTAGGGGTGCTCATGACGGGCCCATCAGCGCAGTCCAATGGGTCCCCGGCCAGCCGATTTTGATAACGTCTGGTGAGGATAATTGTGTCAAGGTATGCCTTAATCCATCAGCTTTTCAGCACTCATTAACCTAGACCAGCAATGGTTGTTCGACTCACCTACCGCCTCTCCAAGGTTGCTTAAATTTCGCTCGGGACACCATGCTCCACCGCATTTGATTAGATACTATGGGGAAGATGGGAAACAGTTATTGACTGCCTCCGCCGACCGGAGCTTGCGATGTACCTCTGTTGTCCGCGACTCAAGGTCATTCGAAATGTCTCAAGGTAAGTGTGACGTTACCGTGGGCGACATCGACACCAACCCTTGGTAGGCTCTCTTGTCAAGAAAGCCGCGGCGCTCTCCAAATCTCTAGCATCATTAAAATTTTCAACTATCATATCTATTGCTCATTCGACAACGCGATCAAAGGATTGGGACGATGTGCTCACAGCCCACACTGACGAACCCTTTGTTCGTTCCTGGACGGTGGTGAATAAACGTCTGGGGAAGCATACCTGGAGTCATGCCGACGGCGTCAAACGAAAACATTCGTCAGGTTTTGTGAAGGTGTGGAACATCAGGTACCAGACACCAACAGACTTACCAACCCCGCCTAGTGCGTCTGCGTTTCTGCGTGCGGAAATTTCGGTATCGCGGGCACGTCAACGGGGGAAATCCAGATGTGGAACATGCAATCTGGTTTGAAGCGGAAAGCGTTCAAAGTAGGGCCGTGCCCTCATACGGTCACAGAACGATTGAATGCTACGTTGAAACTAACAGCCAGTGAGCGCTGTATTACAGGTTTGGTTACAGACACTTTGAACCGTCTCGTTATTGCGGGTACGTTGGACGGAACTATCAATGTAAGTGTTCATATCAACTGGTTTCCAAGGTGTTCATTAAGTGAGAGCAGTTTTTCGATTTCCATACTACGAAATTGGACCATACATTGGTGTTATCCTCATCTGCCCAATCCATGGCCCTTCATCGAAACTCTGGACTGTTGGCTGTCGTCTGCGAGGACGTGACGGTGCGAGTTATCGATATTGAAACGAGACGAATAGTTAGAGAGCTCTCATGTGGTCAAGCTCGAATTCTTGATATTGTAGGGATCCACGAATTGCCTGACAGTACTACTTGCTAACAACCTCCAGGCATTCTCGCCAGATTCTCGCTGGATAGTATCGACATCCCTCGATTCGATAATACGGACATTCGATATACCGACCGGTAGCTTGATCGACGCATTTCGTACGCCAAGTATTGCGACGAGTATTGCATTTTCACCCACAAACGACTTTTTGGCCACTGCTCATGTGGATAGCGTTGGTGTTTTCTTGTGGACAAACAGGGCACAATTTGCGGAGGTCACTCTCCGAACGGTGTCTGAGAAAAATATCACGGAGGTCTCGATGCCGTCGATGCAAGGTGATGTTGAGGATGATGGTATATCTCGACCAGTTTATTCCTTTGTGCCTTGGCTCATGCAAATTTTCAGCCCTGGAAGCATTGACTGGACTAGCAATAGAGGACAGACCTGTGGATGCCTTCTCCACACCTCCCCAACTGGATGGTGACCTTGTGACTCTGACCTTGTTACCTCGGTCACGATGGCAAACACTATTAAACCTGGAGGTCATCCAAGTACGTTTAACGGTACTTTGATTGTGCCTTTGAGTCAATTGAACGGAACAATGGTGTAGCAACGAAACCGACCGACGGAACCTCCCAAAAAGCCTGAACAAGTCCCCTTCTTCCTCCCCACGTTGCCTGGTGTTGAGCACCGATTTGCTGTTGGAGAGAAGAAGGAAGAAAAGGCTGAGAAGAGGACGCGATTGGACAAAACTATGTCCAAATCGAAGAGCATTCTACAAACAAAACTCGCAAAACTCAAGAAGGGCGGTTGTGAGCATGCCCGCTACATCTTTTGCCGGTCTGATGCTCATACATTTCCGTGATAGCTGATAATGAACTTTTTGATTACATCAAGAGTTTATCGCCGGCTGCCATCGATATCGAGCTGCGGTCACTGATCACCTTGGACCTCTTGCTGCAATTCATACATGCGCTCAAGCAGCGCTTGCAGTCGCACAAAGATTTTGAAGCCGTCCAGACGTTGCAAAACGTCTTCTTGCGAATACATGGGGAAATGCTCATAGACAACGGGGAGCTGTCGTCGGAGCTGCAGGAACTATTAGAGATACAAGAAAAGGAGAGCGAACGTATTTTGGAGCTTCTTGCTTCATCCCTCGGTACACTGGGCTTTGTACGGGATACGATATAAATCTGACCCGGTAGATTTGATCAACATATTGATTGGCGCCTATCCCCCGTTAGATAAGCACACTACCTCGCTCTTGAGATTGTTGGTGAGAGTCTGCATCTACTACTTTTCCAACATTGTGCCATCATGTCCTCCGGTGGCATTTTCCCCGATGGCAAAGTTTACTGCAAACATCTGGAGGAGGCTGCAAAACGCAAATCGACTACTCCCAAACATCCGAATCGGTGCGATTCACGATGCTTGGGCTGCGTCGTATGGTTGCACCATGTAGATCCCTAACGTGCGACATTTAGTGAATTCTACTGTTGCAAGAGACCGCCAGGAGATAAGACTAAGTGTAATTTCTGGTGTAGGATACCCTGGTACATATGATGATGCCCGTGGTCTGACCACATATTTCACTTTAGATTGGGCAGACAAGGTCCCCCGTGTAAAGGATACATTAGTCCATACCTCAAACCGGTCAATAGCTCCGACACCTGCTCCTAGTCCGTTCAAGGGAGGAGACAATAGGGCATCCCCGGCACCTGCGCAGCAGCAACACTTTCCCCCAACGAATGGGCCATCGGAGACCCCACGGAGCAGGAAGCGTTTAGAAGATATTGAAGCTGGCCTGAAACGACGTGAACAAGATCTCAGTCCCATTCGCCCGCAGGCCGGTCCGTCAAACGATCCAGGACCCTCGGCATCATCATTTGACGCCCAAACCATCCCTCAGCCACCTTCGCCAGTACCCACCGAGGATGACTGCGAGCCTGAGCCACAACCCCGAAGAAGTTTTCTTGGGTTAGATCGTAGCCCGGAGCCGATTATATCTACAATCCAAGTGGAAGATCAACCATCAACCCCCAAGAAACAGCGTTTGACCCCACCTGTTCAAGGCACCACGTTACTGTCAACAGCTGATGCAGCATCTTTGGGTGGCGGGTTACCACTTACACCACCTCAAAGTACGCGGCGTGTTCCACAGTCTGACGAGCTTGTGCACGTCTCTATCGTACGCAGCAGGAAAGGAAAGGAACGTGAAGGCGCGTTGCCAGTACGGATGCAGGACCAGGTGGGTATTTGTTCTTTCTGATATCCAAAGAACGACACGTACTCCCGAAAACCTGATCACCATCCCATGCATAGGATGATTATAGTGGGGGACCACAAGAAGAAGATTCTCTACCGCTGTTTACGCTTCCAGAAGACATATCTTCGATCTCCAGCGCGTCGCCGACAATTGCCGAGAACGTGCTCGACTATACTGGTGGGATGAAGGCAAGAGTGAAGGCGCTCTCGGAGTACATGGACTCGTTCGACATTACCCAGGCAACCAAATTGTTGCAGACGATCGAGCGACAGAAAATCCAATATGAGTGCAGAGACCGGAGCCAGAAGATGCGCATGGAAGAGTTGGTTGCCGAAAAGGACCGGCTCGTCGGTGAAGTGTCGAGATTGAAGGAAGCATTGCAGCGGTGAGCATTCCATCGTTTTTTTTGCGCGCAACGGCTGAGTGTTTGTTAGTTCTGAGGAAAGCAATCGTGCCAAGGAAGCAGTTATTGCCAGCTTGAGGGGGGTTGATTAGATAAGCATAGTCACGTGTTGGTCGCGTCGCGTAAAACTGCGACGACGCGTTTGTAGTACTCGCCCCTTCATGTTTGGTTTCAGACCTACACATACCTCGTCCCCTGCAAAGTCCTTCTTGACAACTGTCCCTTCCTCTTCCGATGCCTCGCGAACATCTGCAGTATCTAGGTCAGAATTACAGGCCCTCTCTCACACGGAGGTCGAGTTTCTCGATGCAGTCATAAGGAGAATCGCACCGAGCGCGACATCTTTTCTTTCGGGTTTGAAGGCCTACAACGACGAACTACTCGACCGTGGTCTTGATAGTCAGACCGAGACGGTTCACTACGGGAGACTCCTGGAGATCTGCAAGCTGAGGGGACCCAGTTGGCAAGTCAAGTGGGACGGGGTGAAGAAGCAGTATGGTTATGGCACTGTGCAGCCGCGTCATCAGCCACCTCTCCGACCTAAAACCCCTCCCCAACCTCGACAAACTCCATTTCCAAGACCGGCACGCTCGCCCGCGTATCTTGTGGCCCCTGTGCGCGACGACGACGACGACGTATTCACTCTCCATTCCCATCAAGACCGCGCTGAAAGTGAAACAGCTCAGGATACGGCGCAGATAGAAGATCAGGAAGAAAGCACCACCGACACAGAACGCGAGGACGAGCCCGCGCGTTACGGCATCGCAAGGCACCGCAAGCTTCATACGCCACAAGCAAGACCGTCGAATCTCCCAGTTTCCCGTCTAGCCAACCCCGTTTTACCCCTAAGCCTCACCCATCCGGTAACCCCTCTACCCCAGAATACCTATCAGGAACCAATTCGACGTGTCCTTACCTGGGAGGATACCTCGGACACCACGGATGGCGCAATGCCGTTCCCCTCGAACACTCCGCCTTCTTATCGAGCGGCAGTCTGCACAGGACCCACTTTCAAGTTAACATCAGCCGACCTTCGAAATCCTGTAGCCCCGCGTGCTCCTTCGCCAATCAAATTACCCAAGCCTGAACCTCACATTCAGCCGGTACTACCCCAATCTCGTGAACGCAAGGGTAGCGTAATTAATGAAGAAGATGCTTGGAAGAGAATAAAAATGGCGCGAGATGAAGAAGACGCGGATAAGTTCCGCGACGGCAAACTTCTGGAACGGTGCTGGGAGATATGGCTGCTCGGCTACCAATGGTTGATTGTGCGGACCTAAGTTTTCTTTACTATTTCAAATCGACTAATACTGGAAGGGTCTTCCAGACGACAAATGAACAAGTCGCTGAGGCTCGAGATAATGTTATCCTTGGCTCAACCCTCCGACGATGGTGTAGTGCCACGGCTTCACTCATGGAGCAACAGAAACGTGCTGTTACTCTCACCAATGCCCGTTGTTTGCGTGCGGCACTGACGTTGTGGAAGGCAAAGCGAAAGGAGAGAAGGCAGGTTGCTTGGCGAAACGACATGCGGGCAAGAATGAAGACTATCCGCGAAACGCGTGACCTAAAGATCCAGAAGGATGCCTGGGCAAAGTGGCGGCAGTCTTTTCGCTCACATTTATCCGAGCTGCAGTATAACGAACGCATCGCCTTGCGTTTTTTCCTGCGTTGGAAGTCAAGTTTGTCTAAACTTGACCATTTAGACACGGCTGCAGAACAATTCTACCACAGGACAGCATGTAGCGCAGTAGTGCAAACCTGGAAACGTTGGAAACGAGCCCTCGCAATCAGCGATGCCGAAAAGGCGGTGACGGCCAAGATCGGTCTCCGAGTCAGACGTGGAGTGATGCAGAAGTGGAAGAAGTATGCGTGCGTCCATTCACAAAAAAGTTTTTCTGTGTTCTAGACACCAATTTGCTTCCGCAGCTATGAGCGCCAAACAGCCATCGGTGTCTATGATATTTATGTGATGAAACAGGCGATTAGATCATGGAAAACTGCCCAAGATCGGATACATGTAGGTGCACAAGCTTTGTTCGGGAATAGTTATGATTTATTATACTTGCAGAGGATGGAAAAGAGAGCGGATAAACATCTCGCTAGACAGGACGACGTCCTTATCCGAGCCGTCGCTCGAGTATGGAAAGCCCGTGAGCGAGGTAAACTCCTTGAGAGAGTCAGAGCATTCCGCCTCATCAAAGGTACTTGGTCAATCTGGGGAGAGCAGATGCGCCAGCATCGCCAGCTGGAAGGTGAAGAAATACACATAGTCATGGTATACACGAGACTGATTGTATCTAGACTGTGCGCTTGCATTCAGCATGCGGGCCAATTCATCCACTTTGTCATCCACTCTGGAAACTTGGCGTCAAGTTTATACGGTCTATCAGAACCGCCGATCCTTCGCGATTCAACGTCACCTCGCTCGGATACAGTATGACGCCCTTCTGAAGTGGAGGGTCCAGCTGCGGGCGAGGCTAAAGTTGCTCAAGCATGCGAAAATGGTTGAGAAATTCATCGTGCAACGGCGGACATTGAGTATATGGAAATCCAAACTTGCGGAGAAGAGGCGGCAAGCCAAACTCAAGGTTCTAGAAGCACGCAGACTTGGTGAATTTATGAAAAGTAAGTTCCCTGAGCCTGCATTCCATCGGCTATTCTTAGCAACTCCGTACAGTATGGCAGGCAAAGGCAATTCGAAGGCGCTGGCACCATATGGCCGAAGGACAAATCATTACTCGAGTCAACATGGTAGGTTTCACGGGGGTCGGAAAGTTATGAAATTCTGACTTCGTTCACAGCGAATGTTAGCTGATGCTTTGAGCCGCTGGACAAACCGTGTCATCGAAATTAAGCTTCGAGAACTTGAGGTTCGCCAAAAACGTTCTCAAACCGTACTGAAGTGAGAAAATTTCATATCGGTATGGATCGGGTCTGACTTTCCCCCCCAGATTTGCCTTTAGAAAATGGAAAAGTATATGCTTGAGACACGTTGAAGACCTAAGCCTTATGGAGAGTCATCTTGACATCAAGCGGGCAGGCAGGTCTTTCTCCCAACACGTGGGATCGATTTTACTGAATGCCCTGTATTGTCATCATTTTCCAGAGAACACGCGGCGCATGTTTCACAAATGGCTGGCCGTAGCTCGCGCTCGGCGACATAAGCGGATTCTCTTGCGGGAGCGACAGGCCGAGTTTGATCGGGCCTCAATGCAAGTTGCCTGGGATAGATGGAGAGAGAAATATGTGGAAGAAAAATTGTATCCGATTGTAAGTTCTTGATACGCACGCCTGCCGACGGCAACCTAAGGGCTGACCTTGGCATTGTAGGTACACCAGGTGGTGCAACAGAACCAAAAGAACCTCCTCTTCCGCGCTTTTGGGATCTGGCACTCAAAGACAAGGGTGAGTTGTCACGGTTATGCCCAGAACCACCCTTTGACTGGCGTTGCTTCGCCAAGTCTCTCCCAGCGATACGGTTCCACGCGTCTCGGACGAAGACGAAGATATGGGACACTTGGCGAGCTGCCATGCCTCAAGCTCTCCTGACCAAGAAAGCACGTGAAGTTCACACCACGGCCGTCCTTTGTACGTTCGAGACATATCAATGTCCCAGTCCGCTAATGGGTTTGAGCAGCACGAGCGTTGGAGAAATGGAGCCAAACCTACAAAACGAAGCGTCACCTTAAGGAGATAGCGTGAGTATTCTAGTTGAAGGATTGCCGGACTAGGACGATCATTAACTGTTGCCAGTCGCGCTCGGTACTTGCGCCTGCCAACCATGACCAATGGCCCACCCGTAGCCACATCAAAGCTTACCGGAAAGGCTACGAGAACTCCATACTCTCGGCGAAATACAGGAACCGAAACCGAAGACTCGGATGCAGGCGCGAGCAGGTTTGCTAGCCGTCCCAGTGGGTTGACCCCAAAACCAGGCATTGTCAGCCTGTTGTCTAGCCGACCGCGTGTAGAGCCAGTTACTCGCTCTCGTCCAAAATTATCCACCCGAGGACTGGAACCGAGCCCTACTCGTTCTAAATCGTCTGCAATGGCGACGGACGAACCACCACCATCCCCGCGACCACGCTTCAGTGCTCGACGCAACCCGAGCCCAGCACGTTCAAAAGTATCCTACCGTGACCCAAGTCCAGTGAGGTCCGTTGCCCCAACGCAGAGCGAGCCCGAACGGAGTCGGTTGTGGCAAGAGCTAAGACAAGTACGGATGCGGTCTCGGCCACCCACTGAGAGGTCACGATCGCCTGAGCCACCACCCTGAATTTGCCACATACATGTCATTTGGTTAGTGGCATGGGTGACAGGACGTTGCAAAAATAAGCACCCCTCTTGAATTCGGCACTGTGTGGGTAGATATTTTGTTTGATAGCAAATATATTAGGCATGCGGCTTCTTGGACAAGTTTTCGGGATACAATGGGATACATTATGTGATGGCAAGATGTTGGGAGATGCGGCGCGGCGACACGTGGCCAATGAAGAGAGGACGATGCCACATGGATCATTGCAGGAGGCGTGTAGGCGCGTTCCTAGTGTGATCAACTGCTAAGTGATCTGAATCAATCGCTTTTCATGAAACAAGAGCACACACGAGGCATTGAAAACTGGCGAGCAAGAGCCGGTCAATGGATATATATGCTATCGTGATAGTCCTGTCGTTGAACTGTGGGCGCGTGCACGTGTAGGAGGCCCACTCCGTCACGAGTTTTGATAGTACTGCCAACCGACCCAATTTGCGATGACAAAGTACGAGCTGGTGGGTATAATTAGCAGCGCAAAGTACTTGTAGTGCGTGTCCTGGGCCAGGACGTCAAGCAGCTGGCAGTGTTGATACGTCAGGTGAAAGCCAGGCCGCGCGAGTGGTGATGCGTGGACGTACAGGGATGGATGTGAGTGGGAGGAACGCGCTAAAGAGGACGGCATAGCTTGCCAAGAGGAAAAAGAGGGAGGTCAAAGCGATAACAAGGTTAGCAGCATTGAGGGACGGCATGTGTTTGCTTGGTCGCCGGAAGAGCGTGTCCGTGTCCTGAGGTCGTAATCCCGGCAGCAACGTGCTTGGCATCGTTGTCCCCCATCCATTTCAGGTCATCGCGGAGCAGCAGGTTGCATGCACTGCAACTTTATTCAAAGGTCTAAAACTACATTACGTACGACACAATTTATCAAGCGAAAACTACATGTATTCAACGACGTGGGTTTGGTGTTACAAAAATTAGACAAATGTAACTTGGCGATGGGCATATTTTGATAGGCGATGGAATGCATGAGTGGTCGTATAGTACAGACAGTGAGGATCCGTTGGGCGTCAAAAAGAGCGCAGGGCCAAGCGTAGCACAAACCGAACAGAAAAAAAAAGAGTGAAGAGAATGAAGGGAAATAAATCGTCGAATCAAGAGAAATCGCATACAACTCATGCACTCAGCTTGGGGCATTTTTCAAGGGTTTTCTCTGTCAATTCACGGTACCTCTTCCGTGAAAAACTTTCGATGTCAGAATTATCGAGATCTGACCGTGAATTAGAAACGGGGAAATATTCAGCGCGACCGTCATCTGTGGTGTGCACCTCATGAGAAGACAGCTCATAAGGACTGAACCCGTTTTCGTCAACACGCGGTGTGTCCAGAAGTTGCGGGAGAGTTATCGACAAGGGCGGGGAAATCGGCTGCATGTCCGAGGACGATACACTTTCCTGGTCCGGTGTCAAAGGGGGATTGTCAGCAAGGAGCAAACTAAAATGGCTCGTCTGCTCGTCAGAAGGATCGACTTTCAAAGCGCTGGAACTGGCATATGATGAAACGGAATCTGCGAAACTTATCCTCCTCTTTTTCTTCGGGCGGCGACTGGTCGGCGATTCAGCGGAGGCGGTGATTGCAGGGGCATGGGAGTATTCCATCGCCTGAAAGGTAGGCATGTATATGGGCGCCGCAGGGGCACCAAAGGGGGGACCAGGGCCCGCGTCTTTATCGCTGTTGGTGGAGCCAAACGGGTCTAGACTGGAGTGTTTGCCGCGAAGAAAGGGACTGAGTCCTGTACGTTTCTTGACTTCTTCGATAATAAGGTCTAGACCTTTACCGGTAACGTTTGGACAACCTTCGGTGGAGTAGATCTCGGCTCCATCAGCGTCATCTAAAAGAACACCCCCGGCGTTGATGCGCTTTTGTAACGCGACCGCAACTGCGTGGAGCCGCTCATCATGCGCAGCGAGAACGGAAATGCCCTCTGCGCGGCGTGCCCAGTAAGAAAATTGAGTGTTTGACCAACCGGACAGCACGAGGATGGCGGAGCGCGTAAGGGTGACGGAACCTGACGGAGAGTGTGGGTATGGATGTGACAATGACTTGAGGGGATTATACGGATGTCTGCGTAATTATAAGGTAAACGCGCGCGAGCACGCTGAAAAAGGGGGAAAAACGTACGGCACATAAGTTCGCAAGACTTCTTTGACAACCTCGACCTTGACGAGAAAATCGATCGCAGTGGCACCGGGCGGGTGACTGGCATCGTCTGAATTTTTGCCCCTGACACGGATTTTGGACTTGATCGGGCCTAAACGTCGCTCGAACAGACGAGCACAAAAAGTGTCCCATTTCGCCTCGCCAAGCTGATCGCGAAGAAAGGCAGCTGCATATGGGTCTACCTGGGAGGGGGAGCTTGCGACTGTGCGTTTGGCTGTGGGACGGTTCTGAAGCAAAGATGAGTTGTAAAATATAGAAAACACGGAGAGACTCGCCTCGATGTCAGCCCTACAGAGTTCTGCAGGGTTGGACTGTACAATGGGCGGTAAGAGGGTATGCGCAAGACCTGGTGGCTTGGGAGGGGAGGAAGGTATGGAGAAAGGGGGTGAAGCCTGATCCGGTGAACAGGTGAGGTCGTGTCGAGGAGGGAGATATGCGAGAGAGGGCGGGGAGTGGGTCGAGTGAAAGCGAGAGTCGTGAAGCGAGGAAATGCCGCGGAGGGCAAGGTCCTGAGAGTGATGCAAATGTTTCGGAGACAAGTGTGAAGTGTTGTGTACAAAAGCAGCATTGGAGTCGTTGTGGCGAACAAAGTGCAAGTCTGGATGAGGGACGTGAGCGTCTTGTGGGTAGGGATATGGAGGGAGGGAGTGCGAGTGCGAGAAGGGGCTGCAGTCAGGAAAAGAGCTATAATACACAGAGAATTCGTGGATAGATAATACAGGGATGCTGTCGGGGACGGATGCGGAGAAGGGAGGGGCATGAATGTCAATGTCGTGTACGTCTTGGTCATGGTCATGGGGATCGGGGAAAGGGGGGAGGATTATGGGAGAATCGTCAACGAGATGGCCTCCGTCGAGGATGGCGACGGGAGTGGTGGGCATGTCGTCTTGGACGACGGGGAGAGGGAGGAAGAGAGGGAGGAGGAGGAGGAGGAGAGGATGGGGAAGGGAAATGGCGAATGAAGGCTGTCTCATAATAAGGGCCGATCGCAATTAATTGTGGGAAGAATATACCAAGTATGGATTTGGGTGGGGTTGAGGACGAGTTCGGGGCAGCCTCGTGGACATCGTCAACGACGACATGGACGAGCGATCAGAGCTGACGAGCTCAATGTGCGACCTATTAGTCGATGTGCCCGATGCCTCTCGCTCACAACCAGCACATTACAGCCCCCAAAACGGCCTCGCGCCCACTCACCCTGCTTCCCGCACGCCATCTCCATCCCTGCCAGAGATTCCTGTTGCGGACCTCGACCTCACGCGCTCGTTTGATTCCATTATGGGCACAAGCCCAGCAGCGGAGCCGCAGTAAGTCAGCTCGCCTCTGCCGTGTCGTCGCACAGGCACGATCAGTCACCGTCCCTCGCAGCACCGACCGAATGCAGAAGCGGGCGAGCAACGTGTTGAAGCTGACACAGGAGAACGAGAAATTGAAGGAGGAGCTGAAGGCGATGGCTGCGCGACTCGAAGCCGCAGAACGGCGGCGCGGGGAAATTGCGAACCGCCAGCTGCAACAGGCCCAACAGCAGCCCAGCACCGACACCCAGCCCGCTCGATCTCACTGAGGGCAGTTGTTGATATCCGTCTATTACCGCCCTTTCATTTTTCTTACACTCGATACCCCATCACGTTCATTCTTTTGTTCATCGCCTTCTTCCCTACGCTGCTTGCCATGTCATACAGTAGCATGCAAATCAACCCTGCCTTGATTATCCCACAGTATGGAGCACCAGATAAACCTTATTTCTTTGAAGATTAAATACAGACCCTCCCCCATCCTCTCTCCTTGTCCTCAACCATCATCATGGCTCGCAGGCCCTCCACCCTCGAAATGACTTCCGCAAAACAGCCCCCGTCTCGCAGGGGCTCAGACCGCCGTCTCCCTGACAGGCGTGGCTCTGGTTATTCCTCTGGATTCTCGTCGCGAAGGCCATCCATCGATCCAGCCAGGCTCATCCCGATGGACAAGTTTCGTCCCTCACTCCATCCTGTCCTCATCCACTGACCGTGCACAGAGTCACCCATGTCGGCGGCACGGACGACTTCAACGTCGTCTTCGTCGGTGCTGGTAACATCATGTTTGGTCAGCGATCTCTCTCCATATCCTTTCTACATCACTCTCACTCCGCTCTCCCAGGTTCGGACGAGGGTCCATGGAACCACTCCTTCCGCTTTGAACAGTGAGCTCCTTCTTCCTCACCTCCACCCGACACTCATTCCCTTTCAGCAAGCTCGGCCTGCGCCTCAAGGTCGTCGCCCTCATCGATCCCGCGACAGAGCGCGCTGCTGCCGTCCTCCAGAAAAAGTGCGACTCGTTCGTCGTCTCTGCCTACCGCGATACTCGCGTTCACAAAACGCTTGACGATTTCGTCAAGAACATGACGCCAAAGGAGCGTCCCCGTGCCTTTGTCATTGGCTCGCCCCCCATGTTCCGAGGCACCCTCCAGCCGGACCGTGATATCGAGATACAGATCCAGCAGCACTTCCCTGGCGTTGCCATGTTCATTGAAAAGCCTATTGCTACCGGCGATAAGAGCGAGATCGAGCAATCTTTTCAGGTCGCTAAATCCATCTCCGAGAGTGGAGCCATCGTCTCCATTGGGTGCGGCAATTGCCTTCTGTGTTTGTGGAGCACCCTCACCTATATACAGGTACATGCTGAGGTACCTCAAGGCTACCCAAATGATGAAACAGATCATCGAGGAAAACAGCCTTGTTGTGATGGCCACGATTGCACGCTATGCTTGCGCTTACGAATCAATTGCTAAGCCAGACTGGTGGGACAAGTCTAGGAGGTAAGTGCACTACACGAACCGACGCATATACTCGGCTCTGACCGTCTTAGTGCTGGCCCGATCATTGAGCAAGGGACTCATTTTTGTGATCTGTCTCGCTACTTTGGTGGCGAGGTCGACATCTCTTCCGTAACCGCCCATTCACTTGAATGGGATGAAAACGCCGGCCACCTGTCGAAGATGGCCATTGACGAGAGCAAGATTGCCCCCGAGAACAGGATCCCGCGTGTCACCTCTGCCACCTGGTATGATTCTTCTAATCTCCGGACCCATAAGGTCAATCGTACCCTGCCCGCCTCATGAACGACACAGGAAATACGACTCGGGCGCAGTGGGCTCCTTCACTCATGTCACCACTCTCCAGGGTCGCAATTACAGTTGCGAGTTGGAGGTCCATGCTGACGGGTATTGCCTTAAGTCAGTAAGGATCTACGGAAATGAGGTTGAATCCGCTAATCTTATTTCCCCAGGCTTGTCAATCCATACGTGCAGCCCATCCTTTACGTCCGCAGGCCAGGAGACGACCATGAACAAGTCTTCAATTTCCCCGACGACGACCCGTTCTTCTCCGAGGCACGTACTTTTCTGAACTACTTGTCCCAGCTTATGTAGACTCTTGCCATGTCAGGTCTCTAACTGGATTGATATTATCGAGGACATTGAAGAGGATCCTGATGCTGCTCAGATCCTTAGTTCTTACGAAGGTGCAGGGTATCGGCCTAGCGTGTTTCAGTCGGCTAACGGAGTTCTAGATGCTTGCAAGACCTACGAGTTCACTTGGGCGATCCGTGAAGCCAGCGAGCGCTCGCGTGCCCAGAGGTTGGCTGCTGCCAAGGCCTCTGCGACCAAGATTGAGGAATCCATTGCTGAGGAGCAGTAAACGGAAACCCAATGAGTACCCTGGATGTAACCAGCCTTCGGACAAATGTATAAGTAGAATTCTCTGTAAAACAGCAGCTTTGATAATTTATCGCATCTAGATGGCAATGCCTTGTGCGAAACGAGTGCGTACAAGGTTACATGTACCGGCCTCATCAAGCATGTCCAAAGTACTCTTATCTACAACTTGCCGCGTACACCACGCCGTAGTATCACCCGCTTGGGAATGTCATCCTGTGCCAATGTAGTCAAACCTGTACTAGTCTCCTTGTGCTCAAAGGTGCCTTGCTCCCCTCCTTTGAAGAGCTAGCTTGATGCAAAGGCAGTGCCTTTATGAAATCGCATCAAGGTCCAGGCTGTGCAAAGTGGCCTCGGCATGGCTTGGGCGGCGGGCATCAAGCCGCTTTTAGGGCCGAGCGCTCGAGGAGGCGGTATTTACAATTGACGGTTATGCGCAGCAGCTTGCAGCACTGTGCGAGGATACGGACGTAAGGAATGATCTCCCGTTGCGGAAATGAGGGAACATGGAGTACTCGCGCACTTTTTAGATCCCGTAAGCTGAGATGCGTGTGCGATCGAGGAGGCATATGTACAGATTAAGAGGGTCCCTCCCCAAGTTCAGGTCCGTGCATATGATGCGGGTCAAAAAGAGATCTAGGTTCAGATCAGACCCAGGCCCACCTGTCAATCCACCGCTGTTTTTCAAAAAAAAAAAAAAAAGGGCATGAAGGAGAGGATGGAGTCATTTCTTTTTTACCCTCTTCGGCACCGGGTTAACGGTACCTCGCAGGCTATGAAGATGAGTCGTTCTCCTTTGCAACGGCGATCAGCGAGCGATGCTCCGCTAGCACGGGATCCTAGCACAGGACGTGATTCTGCACCTTTTCAAGGTGTTCGCACAGTAATATGCCAAGGACACCTGCTCGTAAGAGAAATTCAAGTAGTAGAATGTCGAGGTTCCACAGACCAGAGATAGCGTGGACGTCCTTCAGGTCCGGATAGATGAGCACACCAGAGGGAAGAATGCGCTGAAGCTGGTTTCTTACCGCCCTTGACAATCCTTGACAAACTCCCGAACCCACAGCCAACAATTCCAAAGGCTGTACATACGTGCTCGGAACTTCTAATTAGTCCCTAGATCCCGATTGAGCACTGATATGGTGTGGACAAGAGGAACGTCACTTACCGAAACGACGCCCTCCGTAACCCAATCTGTACAGAGAGCGGGCGCTGCCATCATGAGTAACGTACAGAGGCAATGCGTTCGCCAGCGCACGGAATAATCGTATCAATTTGTATAACCTTTCACAAATCCTAGTCAGGCAGGGCCAGGGATCGGTGATAGAATGAGGGTAGATGACATTGAAGGCGGGGAAACACATTGTACAGAATGATGACATGGGCCGACGCGTCGGTCTGCACGATCAGTAGTGAATACAAAAAACGTAGCGTAATCTCGGCTTCATTAGCCAGGTTATCGGCGACACCAAGCTCGGGAGCACGAGAGGCAGCACTCAGTGCGCTGTCAAACGCTCGGAGAGGGCCTCTTGCGCTCTCGTTCCTTGTCCTTGTCGTCCGATGTACCTGGGCTAGCAGACGCCGCATCGTCGCGCTTGCGTTTCCTCGCGAGCTTGGCCTTTTCCTTGCGCGCTTCTTCGTCCCACTCTTCTTGCAGGTGGGCTTTCAGCAGCGGCATGTTCTTCATGTCCCGTTCGCATTTCCAGCAACACAAGGTTTCTTTGAGAAGGGGCTCGTAGTCGCTCTTCTTGAGTTGGGACATCTGTTGGAGTCGATGCGAGTAGAGGTATATGAGTGAACGGACGAGACATCATGGGACCGGAACATACCCGCTCGAAATAAGACGGCTCCTCGTCAAACCACGAGAGGACTTCATGCAAGTGCAAGAAAAAGCCGAGCTTGGGGTGAAACGAATTATAATGTTTCTTGTGCTTCATCTTTTCCGAACATAGATCGTTCGACAAGACGTGCAAGTGCAAGTGTCTACAGGGTAACGGAACACGTCGCGAACTTGAGATGCTTCAGAAGACGGGGAGGAATGCACAGGGACGTACTCCATGCTCGGAGTTGCATGAAATCCTGTCCAGATCTCCCATTGGAAGCCGTACCGGTTTAGCATCTCCTCACGGATCAACTTCTTGATGTTGTCGGCCTCGTCGTGCAGATCCGAGAGCACCTGTTTCGCGCATGCTTTGTCGCCCTTGAGCAGGGTACGCAGATTGGCGAGTTGGCCGGTACTCAGTGGTTGTCTGACTCGAGGTAGGACGAGAAAGTGGAAAATAGATTTGGGGAACGCGTCGAACACTGTTAGACATTTGTCGGTATGCTCGAACAACAGTGAGGGCGGCAATGTCTCTGGTCTCGGCTCTTGCGCGTACCTACGCAAGACGGTCAAGTTCGACATGGCGTAAGGGCAAGTTTGAATACGCGAGAAATCCACGCTATTTCGGAGAGCCATGTCCATGGTATACTACAGTCTAGGGGTACATTTGTATAGTACTACAGACAGGTGCGGCTCATGGCATGTCACCTCCCCGCGTTCAACAGTTCCCGTATGTTCTCGCTGAGCGTCGGAAGTGCGATGTTCACTGGCTTCCCACCAACTGTATCACTACCAGCTGCATTCCGGCGACGGATCTGAACATTCGTCGACGAAGATTGAGTGATATTTTCCGCACGTCGTCGGTCGATATCGGCCACGAGCTGAGCATACGAGAGGAATAGCACTTCTGCTTGAGCGAGAGTAGAGTCGAGTTCGATGGTCATGCTGAGTTCATTGCAATACTGGATGCAATATTCGCTTGGTTCAGAACAGTCGTATGAACAGTTCCAGTACTCACCTTTAGGATCTCGTCAAACTAAAGAGAATGCACAGGTGAGATTGGTCTGGTAGAGTGATGAGACCGTATGAACAAACCTCGACAAGGTAACGCAAAATCATGTCGCGATGCGATTCCAGGATGGCGAGTGCTATGAAGAGAACAAAGTCATTGCTGTAGTAGTCCGTCCAAAGCACCTCCCAGAGTCGCAACACATCATTGAAGGGGAACTCGCGCTTGAAAGCGATCAACACCCAGCTAGAAGATGCGTCAGACATGGCAGCTGAGAGACTCTTAATGCGTACCGGAAACAAAAAAACAAATTGAGAGCCTCGGCTTTCTCTGTTAAAGCACGATCAGAAGACGGGACGCACGGCACAAGAAAACCACAAACCGAAATGTCGATACAACTCGGGATCCATCACGCTAATGAGTTCTTGCAATGTGGACAACTGCTTCTTCATACCGCTCTGGTCGCGGAGGAAATTCTGACTCTGATCAGGCATTAGATGTTGAATCAATCAGCTTCAAGAGACGCACCATGCGATTCATGACTTCGACGAAGCACCAGAATGTCAACTCTTCCTCCGCATCCATCACAACATACAATGGCGCACACAGGTCGGACATCCCCTGCACATATCCTTGATCCACAAAATGTGTCAGCATCGGACATGGTCCGACAAAATGATGTATTCATGGGACTTACCAAGATCTTTATCATAAAAGTTATATGTCAAGAGAATACCACCCATGCGATCAATATGTTCGTTACTCGGAGACTGCGCTCCGATGTCGACGAGCTGAGGTGAGATCGTAGAACATCGTCGATAAGCACGATCAGCGTCGTTGGGCGAGTCTTCGTAGGAGTGGGAGAAGAGTGGGTGTGTACGATCCGTGCGACGGCAGTCCACATCTATGCGATGCCGTTCCTCGAGAACATCCTGTCGATCGAAAACCTCAGGTACGCCGCACCATTCATTCTTTATTTCCCGGTAGTGTTTCCTGTGCGGATCCATGAAAATCACGCATATACTCGAGGAACCGTACAGACCTTTTCTGTTCCCACCTCCTTTTACGCTCCTTGGCATCAACGTCCCAGGCATGAACTCCGAGAAGGAAGGGCCAGATCTTCTTCCTCAGCGTTCCCGCAGGTGTTATCCCCCTTCTAAACACTTCCCGTCGCATCTCCTCGATTCTCACTTTGGGCCGACCGTCGGCTGCAAACCATTTTTGCCACGTTTTCTCATCGATCGGATTGTGAGGATCCCTTGATGTCTTTGGCGTCGGCAAGTTGACCGTGGAATGCAGCAATTCAAACACCCCTAGTGAAGATGTCTCCTCTGCCAAATCTGAGGATGAAGCAGGCAACGCTTGTGCCTCTCTCCTCCTCGCCCTATTACCCTCCTCTGCGACGATCCGCGCCCACCGAGCAAGGTAGACACGCGCGCTCTCAAACTCCCCGACACCACCCTTCTCGACCCAGCTACCCCACTCCCACTCGCCGTTGGCGTTCACAAGAGACTTGACGGGATCTGGGAGGTGTGGGACAATGGGCTTTGCAAGGGGGTGAGACAGAATGTTTTGCGCAGCATGGCGCGTCGCACGCGTGATGTTAGAGAAGGACTGCAGTAGCGCGAGGCGTGCTTGAGATACGTTTTGCGTTGTCGACACAGAAGGCGGGTAAAGGGAGCGATGCAACACTGATGGACGGTCCGAATAAGCATTCGTCGTACCGGAGAGCGGGGTAGAAATTGGCCTCGGACGACGATGAGCCGGGACGGGTGAGTGGGAGTTTGTGTACGATGATTGTGCAAGGATGTCATCTACCGCACCATCGTCGAATATTTGAGTGGAATGAGTCTCTATGTCCGCTTTTGAGGGGTCAACTATGAACAGGGTTGGCTGAAGAGATGAGCGCAAGAGATGGGCATAACACCGTAAACGTGACATGAGGTCTTCTCCTCCCCACGACGCAGCTGTGCGTGCAGCAGATCCGGATGTGCTTGCAGAGGGTGGAGGGTATGCGTTCGAAGAGTTCCCCTGGTTGTGACGTGGTGGAAGTGCAACAGACAGTGATTCATCATCATGAAAGTGCAAGGTCGGTAGCGTGGAACCATTGATGAGATTGATGCCTACAGTGCCGTCTATTCGACATGTTCAAACAGGGTCAGTGCGCTGAAGCGACGAAAAGCACCCCTAGCTACGCACACCATGACGAGAGAGTTGGCGGGTGGACCAAGAGAGAATATATGGATGTCAAGGGGACAGAGAACGCGTACGATTCCGGCCGTTGAGTTGGCAAGTCAATAAGAACTGCATCTACAAAGCGGATGGTGAGACAAGACAGGGATAGATCCACCAATGCGCATGCCAACCTTGGTCCTCTTCATCCGAGATGGCCCTTTCTTCGATCTTGAGGAACTTGTCCCACTCATCTGCCCCTTTTTCGTTCAAGAGCGTCTCTGGAATCCATGCCAAAAGATATATCGGGTTCACTGCCTCCTACAAGCGATGATGAGGCGAGCCTGGCGGAGCCGATGGAGACATACACGTTTGACGAGCGCTACGAAGCCAGGGATGTTGTCTCTTGCGTAGGCGGTAGGATTGACATAAACCTTGGACTTGCTGTAGAGGAGTCTGTACTTGCTCTCCTCGTCGGCAGATGCGGACAAGGTGTCGCCGTTGCTGCTGGTTATGCGTTTTATTTCGACCATGGAGCCCGACTGTCAGAGGGGTGACTCAGATGGACATACACAGAAAGTTGATAAGTTCGAGCCTACGGATACGGTAGAGATGGAGCTTTCTGAGAGAGAATAGCGGTGAGAATCGCCACCATGCATGGGACGTGTCGTTCTCGGTCCAAGCTGCGGACTACGGTCCTCAGCGGGCACAGTCATCCGTTTGTGGCAATGCTGCGTCTGGCGTTTAACAACTTGAGCTTACAACGTCCTACTTTACAGCCTCACGAAAAGTGCGCTAGCGGGACCAACGTGAATTACAATACTGAGACAAACACGCTATCAGAGCTATTTTTGGTACGACCATACATTTCGGAGCACTGCACGGGCCATTCAGACAAACAGTAAACTCGTCAGCACACCCAAGAGAAATCGCGCAAGGACACTCACACCCAGCTTTGGTCGCTAGCCGGTTGAGAGAGTCGTCGCTTTCGCCTTGTGAGCGGACCTGCCCACAGAGTGCAAAGGACGTGTACGTGTTCAATGCACGGCCGTTCGCATCGACGTCAATAACGTTGATCTGGACCGATGCGTAGTCCTTGGAGGTAATCAGGCGGTCTAGACATGGATCGGATCGTCTCTAGGCACCCGTCACTGGCGAGGCACTTACTTGTGGCCGCGCACTTGCGGGGGACGTAGAGATCGACAAGAACACCCTATACAGTGCCCGTAAGCTGTCCAGAACGACTGAAGTCATCGCGCAGAGTGCACACCTGGTCGTTTTCCATTGCGAGATCGTGAGGTTGCGATGGATGAGCCAGCGTTGATGGCTACTATGGATGTGTGGGAACATATTAGGTCAGAACTGTATAGATCCAACATTACATAATACCCCCTATGACTCGGCGACGATGCTGAATGGATTGTGCAACGGGTAACTGTAACAACGTGGAGAGGAAAACAGACAAAGGATGCAGCATGGTGAAACTGGTTCAAATGAAATGTACAAACATCATATTCGTGAATGCATGTGGAACAGTGCAAATGCAGAAAGGCAGGACAAGATGCAGGCATGTAACTACGCGAACAAATGCAGGGGGGCCCTCGGAAAAGGGCAAACAAAGAGGCTTCTGATCCAAGCCGCAGGCATGGTCCGTGACGAAGCAGTAAATAAAGCGTGGTCTTTGCAGCGAATTTGATGAAAAGCAGATCTCGGTAGAACTACATCGTGGAGCTGAGATGATGTTTAATTGACTTGGTAGATGGCGAGCAGACGCTCGCAATTAACTGCGTCAGATCAAGTAAGCGTTCGATTATATGCGATAAGATGACGAGAGCGGATATTAAACAACGAAGGTGAAGGCTCAGAACGCAGCGCCGGGATTGACGCCGCGTGAGAAGACAGGCATGAGGTTGTGGAATGTGACTCTGCTGGGATCGAATGAAACATGAGGGGGCGGTGTCCTTGGAGATTCTGGAAATGGACCGATGTACCGGAGATTCGGGGGCTGTTGCCCGGAGAGTGGCTCGCTAGGGGGCGATTCGTGACCACCCCCAAGGGGATTCGAGCGCAGAGATGTTTTTCTGCGACGCACAGGTCCAGAAGCGGGCATGGTGTCCGCAAATGTAGGAGGATCCTCGCTGAGAGGCAGCTGGGAAAGGTCTGCGATGTCGCAGCTGAACGGCCTTGGGATCTCGAGGGCGGAGATCCAGGGGAGACGATCGAATATGGAAGGACGGCCAAGGGCATCGAAAGGGCAGTCGATGCGCTGTGCGTGACGACGGCGCCTGGTTGTGCGAGCAGCGAGGCGCGACGATGCGCGTCTCTTGTGGGATGGAGCACATGGGGTGGGTGATTTAGAGTCCTGCGGGATGACAGGTCAGACGTGGAGTATGCAGGCGAGGCTGGAGGGACGTACGAGAGCAACGTCGTGGAGTCTGATTGGGGACAAAAGACGGGGGGGAGACAGACGTATTCGTGAATGGATGTGGAGTGGGTCCTGGGTGAGGAGGGCGGAGTGCTGAGGGGGCAGACGCGGAGACGGGCTGACGATGGCTGGCATTGTGGTGGAGAGAGAATAATAATGATACAGTGCAGTTAAAGAGACATGTTGAAAGGGGGCAGAAGACAATGCAAAGGCAAGTCAGGGCGGATGCCGCGAGGCTACCAGCCCTATTACCACATTTGGAAACCTGACTCTTCACGTCGTGGGACGTCTCCTCGCCAGCTGCGTCCCTGCGAACAATGCGGAGTATGATTCCCATCCAGAATGACATGTGCCACAGTCGTGATATGACAGTCAGTGACTCGATAACAAGCATCACACAAGTTATTTTAAACAGGCGCTCATCCAAACTTTAGGATTGTCGTTCCCACATCCGTCTTAACCCCTGTCACGACAAGATGCACTTGCATTAGATTTTGCTACTACCCCCGATGAAGAAAACAACTGTGCGACATGACAATGCGGATGCAACTAAAGTGATGATACAGATACACAACTACCGATCTCTTTAACACGTCTAGTCAATCTCCTCCATTGCCGAAGTCGACGCCGCCTCAGCCGCCGGCGACTCTTCCACTACCTCGGCCATGGGCTCATCATCATCCACATCGAGACCCAAACTAATCATGCGGTGGATCCGCTTGGCAAACGACGTAGGATCGTCGAGCGAGAAGCCAGACGTGAGGAGCGCCGTCTCGAACAGGAGGTACGTCAAATCCCGGACGGACTTGTCAGCCTTGTCCTCCGTGACCTTGCGCTTCAATTCCTTGACAATCGCGTTGTGAGAGTTCAGTTCCAGCGTCTTTTTCGATGCCATGTACGATGACATCGACGAGTCACGCAAAGCCTGGGCTTTCATGATACGCTCCTGCAGACGATCATTCAGTTCAGCTTGGACGCCAAAAGCTATTCCAACATACCATGTTCGATGACCAGCCGAATTGACCAGTGACAAGAACACACGGCGAGTCAGTAATCCGGTTGGAAACGACAACCTTCTCAACCTTGTCGCCGAGAGCTTCCTTGATCGTCGTGCACAAGTCGTTGAACTGGGCGGCCTCTTCCTCTCGTGCCTTCTTCTCTTCCTCAGTCTCCTCAAGCTCAAGACCCTCTTTCGACACGCAAACGAGCTTCTTGCCCTCAAACTCCTTGAGTTGAGTGACAGCGTACTCGTCAATGGGATCAACCAAGAGCAAAACTTCGAAGCCCTTCTTCTTGAGGACCTCGAGGAATGGCGAGTCCTTGACGGCAGCGAGAGATTCGCCCGTGAGGTAGTAAATCGACTTCTGAATCTCAGGCATGCGAGTGATGTAGTCTATAGTCACCATTGAGCGTCGTTTTCAATACGGAGAAACAAAGGCGCACCTTTAAGTGAGGTCTGCTCCTCAAGAGACTTGGTGGAGTAGAAGCGCAAGAACTCGGCGAGCTTGCTGCGGTTTTGAGCGTCCTCGTGAATACCAAGTTTCAAGTTCTTGCCAAAGGCTTCATAGAACTTGTTAAAGTTGTCCTTGTCCTCCGCAGCCTCGCTGAAAAGGTCCAGACATTTCTTGACGATGTTCTTACGAATGACCTTGAGAATCTTGTTCTGCTGCAGAGTCTCACGAGAAATGTTGAGAGGGAGATCTTCGGAGTCAACGATACCCTTGACGAAGTTGAGGTACTCAGGAATGAGGTCCTCGCAGTCGTCCATGATGAAGACACGGCGGACATAAAGCTTGATGTTATTGCGCTTCTTCTTAGATTCGAAAAGATCGAAAGGAGCACTGCAAAGGAAATGAACTACAATACACGCCGCAAGCAAATGCCTTACCGCTTGGGAACAAAGAGGATGGCCTTGAACTCGAGTTGACCCTCGACAGAGAAGTGCTTAACAGCGAGGTGGTCTTCCCAGTCGTTCGTGAGCGACTTGTAGAACGCAGCATATTCCTCAGCGGTGATATCCTGAGGGTTGCGCGTCCAGATGGGCTTCGTCTTGTTGAGCTCCTCGTTGACGACTTCCTTCTCCTTGATCGTCTTCTTCTTCTTGTCCTTGGGTTTGTCTTCCTCGTCGTCGATCTCCTCGATCTTGGACTCTTCCTTCTCCTCCTTCGCTTCTTCTTCTTCATCCTCAACTTCCTGTAGAGACAGTCAGAAACAAATGAAAGAATATAAACAGTACGAACCTTTTCGACCTCCTTGGTGACAGCGAGCTGGATCGGATATGAAATGAACTCGGAGTGCTTCTTGACAATGTCCTTGATCTTTTTCTCCTCAAGGTACTCGGTCTGGTCCTCCTTCAAATAAAGACGAAGCTCGGTACCACGACCCAAAGGAGGGTTGACGGTATCCGGAGTGATGGTGAAGGTGCCACCCGCAGCGGACTCCCAGACGTATTGCTCGTCGTCGTTGTGTTTGGAGATGACCTGGACGCGCTCTGCAACAAGGTATGCAGAGTAGAAACCGACACCGAATTGACCAATCATGGAAATGTCAGCACCGGAGCTGAGTGCCTCCATGAACCCCTTGATGATTAAAAAGGCATTCAGAACGCGAACAGGGAAGAAAAGAGGTGACTAACCTTTGTACCGGACTTGGCGATGGTGCCCAGGTTGTTGACGAGGTCAGCCTTGGTCATGCCGATACCGGTGTCGCGGATGGAGAGAACCTTGTTCTCCTTATCAGGGGTGATACGGATGAAAAGCTCCTTGCCCGTGTCGAGGACAGAGGGGTCAGTCAAGGATGCGTAACGGATTTTGTCGAGGGCATCGGAGCCGTTGGAGATCAGCTCTCGGAGGAAGATCTCCTTGTTAGAGTAGAACGTGTCTGGTGATCGTATGAGTGGACATTGACGATTGGTCGTCAAAGATGGTGCTTACTGATGATCAAGTCAAGGAGTTGACTGATTTCGGCCTGGAAGCCAAAGCTCTCGGATGCCATTTTTAGCTGGATAAGGGGTTAGACGTGCATGAAGGAACGAATGGGACGCGTGGCTCACCGTTTAGAAAGATGAGTGGAAGGGAGATGTGAGGGAGAGAGATGAAGGAACGCGTTGTTAAGTAGTCTGATTTTTGCTGTTCCTTCGAGAAGATTCGACGAGTCCCTGTAACCAGTTGAGCGCTTACACAAAGGCGAGTCCATTCTCGAACATTCCATCACTTGCCTATTCAGGACTACTACACCCGCTACTATTATATCGTAGTACCACTCCGTTGTCGCGTCTCGTAAATCAATCCGCGCTGCCCGCTCAGCTGAGCCTTCAGTCCTTCTAGCACCGCCCGCATCTCATCTATCTCGTCCTTCAACTCCGCGTTGTCTTCCCTCAGCCTCGCGTTCGCAGCCGCAAGTTCTGATTTCTCCCGGACGATCGCAGTGATCTCTGCTTCTGGTATACGTCGCGAAGCCTCGCACTTTTTCTGCACCAGCGCGAGCTTAGCCTCGAGAGACTGGTTGTGACGACGGTACACCCTGTATACAGCCGTAAGCTTGACCAAGACCAAGCCAAAGTACGAGAACCTCACCGTGCTTCATCTTCCAACCTCTCACGTGCTTTGATGTGACTCTCCAGGAGCATCTCCATCTGCTTATATTTGCTTTTGATAAGCTCGATCTCTTCGCCCCGGGCATTGAACTGTTGGAAGTCTGCGTCCCTGCTGCATGTCAATACCTCTCTTATCGTCACTAAATTAGCCCTACCAAAGTTTCTGCATGCGAATATGCTGCTCAATCTGTCGTTCATAATCATGAAGTCGGTCTATTTTGTGCTGGTTCTCCTTCTGCTGGGTCTGCAGTTCAAAAACCGCCTTTGCTGCGTCTGACAGTAGTTTCCCTTGAGCCGTGAAGAGCGCCTGGTTCACCGTCAACAAATATCCCCCCTTCCAGCTGAGACGAGTCCTTACCCTCGCTTCCTTCTCCGCCGTACGCAACATTGCCGCTTCCGAGACCCAGGCTTTCTTCTCTTCACGGAATTCTCTCAGCTTCTTCTGCAGTTGTGTGTTCCAATCCGCATATTTGTTCTTCGCAGATGAAGACTGTTCCTTGTGTTCTTTGAGCTCTTGCTCGAGGCTTTGAACTTGGGCCTTGTATTGACGCAGTTTGTTATGCTGTACAAGATCAATATTTCATCCATGAAGATAAGCTGTGGACGCTTACAAGCGCTTGACGATCAGCCTCCGCATTGCTCGAGAGGACATGATCTTGGTGGAGTCTCGCAATGTGACGCACGTTTTCTCTCGAATGCCAAAGCTCAAAGTTGAGTTCGCTCCTGAGCAAAAGTACCTCGTGCTGCAGGCTCGAAATCGCCTCTGCCACATGCGACGGCAGCTGTGCACCTTCCTCTTCTGCGGTAGATTCGACGTTCGCTTTCGCTGGCGAGCTGCTACCAACTGGGAACAACAGTGCTGACCATGGAATGCCCGGCTGCTCGACGTCAACCTCGAGATTTGACTTCAAAGCAACAGATGTGGTAATCATGTCCTGCAGCGATACACGAGTTTTCAAAGGCGGAAGGCTAATGTGACCTGGATGAGGTGTTGGCACTCCCGAGATGTTCTCTGGGGTCATGACAACAGAGGGGAGGACCGCTGTCTGCAAGTCAGGTGTCGCATCAATCCCTTCAAAAGGAAAGAGCTGAGACCCAAGAGCGATATTGCGAGTGTTCAACATGACGCATTCACTAGCAACCTGAGAAATGCTGCAGTCGGCCCATGGATCGGGTTCGGTGAGTTCCTTAGACCAGTCCTGCCATATGAGACGTGGATTGACTACATGGCTGCGAAGAAGGCGCTAAAATGTGTAGATAAGCGCCAACTACGCACGCATGTCGAATGAGAGGACAAAAACACAATGAAGACGTGCATACCTCTGATTTATTCCGTATGTTATCTTCATCCAGCGCATCTTTCCAACCCACGTTATATGGACTTTCGTAGTCCCTGTCCCGCAAATACGCAACGGGACCCCGAACAAAGCGGATAAGGTTGCAAGGAAAGAAATAATAAAGAGACGAGAAGTAGGCATCCGACGGAGGGGTAGCGGAAATGGTGAGTCTGAGTTCCAACCTCTCCCACCCGAGTTCGGGGCGTAGCTGGAGTGCGGCGAGTCCTCTGTACTCGGCTTGTTTTCCAATGCCGGAGTGTCCGCCATCCTCCTCCACCAAGGCTGTGGAGGGCAGGGCCGAGTTACAGAGCTCCTCCCAGCATATGATCTTTGCTAAGATCACGAATAACCTGGGAAGGAGGATCTTGAGTTCCTCACACACTTTGACCGCGAATAATGGGAGGAGCTTGACGAGCATGGTGAGGCCAATCGTGCATACAGTCGAACAGTTATCCAGGAGAAGCGAACTTAAGAGATTGTTCATGAGTGGGTGTCTCGCAAGGTCTGCTGCGTGCAGCTGGAACTCATGATCTGAGGTGTAACAGTCAAGCAGGATTAGGAGTTGGAGACGAGACGCTGGGGTCGCAAAGGCAGCTTCGACTTGTGTCATGAAAGCCTGGATAGCATTAGACAACTCGGATACAAGTTTCATGACAAGTACGCACCACGGGACATTTCAAACCAAACTGGACGAGTACATCCTCGAGGTTACTCTTCCACAGATACCTCTTATCACGTTGCCTCTGATCAAGCTTTGCCCACTCTAATATATCATCTCCGGAACCTTCGTTGTAGGCGTGCAAAAGGTGATCAAGCAGCCGCCTGCGAAATTCATGGACCTTCTCTGGGTACCTTGTGTCCTCGTTCTCGGCTGCAAAGATGATGAGTTCTTTGGCATGTGCCACAGAGGTCGTTGGTAGCCTTGGTTCTCCGAGAGCGGGACGTAGCACGAGATCAAACCAGGTTGAAATGATGGAGATCGACGGTAGAAGCGGACGGAGATGGTGGAGGACATCGAGAAAGACTTCTGTGTGTCCAAGTGACGTATGGTCCACAACATCACGGTAGACGGTTTGGAGCTCTTCCTCCACTTGGAAAAGCTGAACCTCGGCTTCTCCTGAGGACACGCATCCAACAACAAACTCGTCGATAGCGTTGAGCACCTGTTCACGAGAGAACTTGTCCGCTGGATCTTCGAGTGCAAGTCGCAGTTGACTCGAGAGCGCCGTGATGGACATGGAGAATCGGGATGGAGTGCCAGCAGACCAAATACTGGCAAAATGCTATATTCGACCTCTACTGCTAACTAGCTAGAACACGCAAGGGGAAACAGAGAAATTAGACTGACATTGACAACCTTTTTTGAGAATGCGACAGAAACGATACGGCCCCGGATCCACTACAAAGTTTGAACCCTCCTTGAGCTCCAAGGCAATCCCACTGTCGGACTTCTCCCACTGATCCGACATTTCGTCCTTTGCATACTTTTCCAAATATCAATTGCGGAGTTCCTCCTTCAAGTCGGTAGAGATGTCAAGCCTCTTATCGCGCCCCCAAACTCCAGTGACGCCCGTCATTAGCTGGGGCGGGCTAAGAGGTATGTCAGAATCTTGATTAATCGTTCACGTGTGCACACTCTTGCCATAGGCCCCCTGAAAGTCATGCATGACATTCTTCTTAAGCTCATCGTTCATGGATTCTAGAATCCGTGAGCTCTACTGCGTTCGTTTCATCAGGAAACCTACTGGGAACGATTTTAATCGTCTAAATAGGATCAGCAAGGTAAGATTTTGCGGAATAGTCAACGGAACCAACATCGAGATACAGTAAACTATTTTCAACTTCACACTTGCGAGAGTGCTACCACTTTTCTCTTCTTCAGGAAGCGATTTGAATACCTGGGGTCCTGCAATAAGGTGAACGAAAACTTTACCTTCTCGCCAACGACATATTCGACACCTATCGTTCCGGCGTCTTTGGCTTTGAGTCATAGATGATGCTGCGTG
>JBBPMA010000248.1:0-33518 GCA_038090075.1 Xanthoconium purpureum | reverse complement strand
AGAAAGCCAAGAGTGAGTACTTTATTTCATCCACTCGTATGTTAGGGTGAGGATTAGGGGTTATTGGCAACCATCACATTTAGTGAAAAACATCCAAACATTGGGACAGTTTTTTGAGCCACTGTATTTCTATCAACTATGTCCACCAGTGCAAGATACTTTTCTCTTTTCCTCATGGCCTCCAGCTTCTGTGGTCCGTCTTGAATAAAGTCATCCATCAATGTTCTCTAATACACCAAATAGGTGCTTCACTGATCCTAAATTGGGTCTTAAATGTGGTTCCACATCCACTGGCAAAGAGATCAGCAGCGATGGGTATTGTTAATGGAGTGGCCAATCTCAGCAGCATGTGCATCTCCTATTCTGGGCTTCAAACAATATAACCCAAGGATGCTTACTGAACTTGCTCAGGATGGGATCATACATATGGAAAGCAGAGTGAGGTCTGGAGTACCATCAGTCAATGGTCATCACACTATGTGGTTTCGTGTTCATGTGTTTCTTGGGCTTGAGTGAGTTGAGCTGCAGCTAGTCTCTGTCTCAGTTAAGCGCGGGCTCACACTGCATGGTCTAGTCTTGCGGCAAATGCTGGTACACGAAAACAAACAGATGGAAATGGAGGAACAGGAGCTCACAGAGGCCCAGTGGGAGCAGATCGAGGAAGCTGCTGAGTTGGAAGGGATCTCATTTGAGGAAGCTATTCGCCTTCATAGGAAATTCTGCTACCTTTATTGAGAGTGTTTCACATGTTGGTCTTTGGGATGGTTTTGGTAGAGACAGTGATGGTAGCAACTCTGGATGTATCAGGCAGTAACACAGAGGGCAGGGTAACTAATTAGTACTTACTAGTAATGAACTACATCCCATACAGTCACAGTGCGTGTCAAGCATCTTGAACAAGGAAATGTGAAAACTAGCCTTCATTGTGCACTAACTCCCAGTTCTGTAGGATACTCTCAGAACCAGCACTGACATAGATATCCTACTTTACTTCTGCTGCCTTCAGGCCTCCAAAGACTGTGTAGATGCTATCTTGGATGCTGAAAAGGAAATCAATACATTTAGTGCAAGAACTTGAAACCAGGACAAAGCTGAAATATGAATGTGTATGCGCCTTTGTTGCCCCTGATGTTCCAGTGGTAGTCATTGCCAATTGGAGGGGAGAGGCGCAACCTTGTCAGCCCCCTTGAAGCCAACCTGGAGGTTAGAGGCAGCCTCAGGAGTGATGGTTTGCGCATCCCTGTCAGTGTTCTTGATAATCCACTGCATGTAGCAATCAGCATCCTGGCTCTGGAGAGTCAATGATGAACAGACCACTTGGTCTTTGAGTTGACTCTTGAGCTCGATGACATGCAAGGCAGCACCTTTGCCTTTGTAACTTCCAGGAAACCACAATGACCTTGGTACACCATGTGAGGGTCATGGTTGAGGTGGATGGTGTTGGAATTTATTCCATATATGGTATTTACTGATTACATAAGCTATACCTACATCGCACCATAGTTGCCTTAGTTCACTTAATAGTGACTTACTGAGTATTCTACAGATGGCAAATGGCAATGGCTATCTGGGTACAGAGAAACGCAGACACCTGGAAGTATAGAATGAACAGACCAGGAGTAGGTGTGTCGATGTGGAGAGGCTCATAGGCAAAATGATCCTCTCTGTGGAAGTGGAATCTGTGACATCTATGTAGCAGATCAGTTTCAACACCATTTAAATGGAATAGAATACGTCAACGTCATATTGCAATGAGGATGAGTGACTCACTGGAGGTGTGGAGTTTCATCTACATGATGCAGTACTCAAGGCTAACTCTGGGTGAGTGAGGCCAAGAGCAAGCTGCATACTAGTAATAGCAAAGACTCTAACATGAGAGACCCTAGTAGATTTGTCAAAACAAGACACTTCATCCTGGGATGTGTTTCGATCTGGTCGTGGAGTATCACTTTCTGTTACCATTATGTGCCAGCATTTTTCTTGGGTTGCTAGAAGTAGGCAAAGCCTTGTGGTTAGGTATTGGCAACACTCCAACTAATACATATGCATATTAGTAAAAGCGTGTCCTATCTGCCTGGGTTTACACGGAAAAATCAAAAATCTCAATGACATTGCACTCCGTTGTAGCAGATCGAAGGCATATCCGACCGGAATAAGGATCATAATCCAAGAGAGTCCGCGGGGTTGGGAACCATAGGATGGAAGGGTATTCTACGACCTTGACCTTATGCTCATTTTTGTTGTCGTCCCCATCTAAGTGCACGTCATAGTCAAGTGCGACGACGATCCAATCGGAGCCTTTCTTGTATGCGTTAAAGGCCCGACCAGCACCATTAAAAGAGGGGCGAAGGAATGGCATTTGGGAGTAACTGAGAAGACCGACGACTTTGAATGTAATCGTCCCTACGTCAGAGTGGTGATCATGGGATGTGTGTGCGGGCCCGCGGAGGCGAAGGATGCCGTGCTTCAAAAGAGAGGTAACAGGACAGGAGGATTCGAACGCGTTCACGCGGATGGCGATGAGGACATCTCGCGTAGATAAGTCGAGGACCGTGTCGTGGAGAACCACGATACCATGAATATTGATTCCAGAAATGACACCACAGTGGGAAAGGCTGAGCGGGGTTGAGGTAGATGTCAAACGGCGACATTCATCTGGATGGGGAAGTACAAAAGCCTGGAAGTATGTCCTCCATCCTGTAGATGGGGTGTAGCACGAACAGGCCAAGAACAGGTGCGTCGATGTGGAGAAACTCGTAGGCGAGATGATCCTCTCGGCCGGAGTGTATTCTGACATCTATGTCGCAGAAGTTCTCCGTTTGTGCGGAATAGAATACGTCAACGAGGGGCTCACCTCGGCCAATTCCCACAACCTATCAGCTAATGATGGAAGCAGAAGCTGTGAACGCGTGTGCACGTCGAAAGCGATGAGGCATCTGTCCGAGTCAGTCTCCGGCTCACGACCCACTCGACCCCGGATATTGATCACACGGGGACCAAGATCGACAGCGTCAATGTCGAACATGGCGTGCTTGCACTGGTAAAGAAGATCCAGTGTCAAATTCGAGTCAGATGATTCCCTCACGTTCAGCGAATAGACCGAACTAGTAGCGACATCAGCGTAGGGTTTGTATCGCGTCAGATACAAAGATAAAGGCTCACGTTCGACTCGTTTGAGTTTCCTCGTTCAAAACAACGCAAGCAAACGGGTGACCCTCGACATCGACGGCAGACACGCAATGGAACGACCGCAGGGATCCACGGTAAATGATGCTCGCAACCGAGTCGCTACCGCGCGCGTCGAGGTTCAAGTCATAACAACGGACTTCCTCACTGAAAGCGAGGAGCAGGAATCGCCCAAAGACCAAGCTTGCACGAAACTCCATGCTTGAATGCAGAATCTCTTTGATCTTGAACGTCGGTCTCTCCGTTTGGGCAGTACCACTACCGTGACAAAGATTTCGACCGACACGAAAGCTAGAGACGAGCGTGCTTTCCAGGTCATATGCGGACTGTGAAAGGAAGGGGCCTGGAGGGCGAACAAATTCGGCTCTGCGATACGCATCGCTCCATACGTCTCTGCCGCGGCTAACTCGGTTCAAGTATCGAGAGACCTGGGGTGTAGCTTTATACCAAATTGCGTGCGCGAAGGGTGTCACTTACCCTGCGTATCCGCAAGATGTCCGGAACGTCAAGGTAGTGAAATATAACGTGCAAAACTTCGTGCGGAAGCCCGTGAAGAGAGTTGATTGTAGAATTTGACATGCTGTTTGAGCTTGACTGCCTGAGCGTATCAGTCGCAGTATTTGTAAATGTCACGGTTGTCTAGGCCAGAGAGAGCGCGAGTGGTGCGGTGGTACGAAGCGTCCGCACAATACCGTATCTCAAGAGTATCGGCAGCGCTGAGCCTCCAAGTACGTGCATTAGAAAGGTGTTTGAACCATTTACGGCCAGAGGCTCTACTCATTTGGATGGAAACACCAGTTGCATGACGGCTGTGTGCCCGTAACGGATTCGCAGATTCCTCGCAGATTCCTGAGTCGCTTCCTGGTTGTGTGGGGTCCAGATGCGAAGTTTCGGAAAGGGGGCAGCAACCACGGTGACCGGTCTTGTTGAGCCGACAAGTACGGACCGTTTCATGAGCCTTTACTCCCAGGAGACTCACCTCCGAAATTGATTCCCGCGGAGCCATTACGCATGTCTCAAGAGGCGGTCGAGTCAGCGTTCAACCAGATGGAGCATCCAGTGTGAAGAGGAACAAGAGTAAACAACCAAACCGCAATTCACAGCGAATCAAGTTGCTATCGGAAAACTCCCGACGCACCCTATTTCCTCCGAAACGGTACGCTGGTACAGTACCTGAGCCGATGATCGGTGGTGGTGCCTCCCACCAGCTCTCAGATCTCAACCTCGATGCACAAATATCCGATCCGGAGGGTTGAACGTTGCAGCACTGACGGTCGGCCGGCATAGTTCCATGCCGCATCACCTATTGAACGTGCGTCGGTAATGCAAATTTGTTCAGTCAAATACTCTCGCCTGATGATCTGTAACCGTCTTGGCCAGTCAGCTGAGCTCTGCTCAGAGCCCCGAAAGAACCACAAAGTCACACGGTGTTTTTAAACCAAGTTCTCACAAAGCTGGTCCGGCTAGTATCTTATCCCGCTCGTTTGTAGAAGACCTGGGGGTACAAGCTGGGCGCCCTACGCGAGTAGCTACCGCCTTTACGTTGAGTAACTTGAGTTTCATCATTTGGTAACTATAAGCCCCTTCGACAGTCGCAGTCGAGCCCGATCGCTCTTCATCTGACAATTGACAGACACAACGTGGACGGTGTTGATGACTGGGAAGACTCGGGCTCATTAAGATGATATGGAAGCAGCTACCATTTCGAGAACGTCTCCGCCATGTGCTTGGAGACCTTCGTTGCAGGTGGTTAAAAGGGCCTGCATCAACGTCTTCCGGGAACCCTTGGTTACGATGTCGCTCGACAAGAACTCCGAGCCATTCACGGAAAATATGGTCGCGGTACAAGAAGATCCAGATGATCTGCTGAAAGGAGAGAACAGGAAGGCAGCAGAGCGTCGTGTCGTGCGTAAGCTCGACATGAGGCTGATGCCCACCGTGGCCATCATTTACTTGATGAATTATATCGACGTGAGTTGGTCCATTGTCACTTGGGCGACTTTGTTTACTGATCGATGTGTTTCTCGGGGATATACTAGCGCGTGGCCGTCACTTCGGCTAGACTTCAGGGTTTAGAGGCGGATCTCGGCCTGAGTGGTGATCCGCTTTTCCGCCCCACACGAATTCACACCTGACGATGTCATAGATATTGAATACGAAACAGTCCTCGCCGTTCTGTATGCATCTTACGCCCCTGCGCAAATCCCTTCCAACATGGTAAGTCTTCTAAGAAAAACTTTGCCGTATTCCCGCGCTCAAAGTCTATCTAGATCCTAGGGTATATATCGAGGTCGGTACTTCATGCATCAGATTCACAATGACCGTTGTATGGGACTGACGAAGCCAACACAAGACCATCTCTTTACATTGGTGCCTGCGTCATAGCGTGGGGATTGACAAGCGCTTTGACTGGAGTCCGTAATGTTCTATAAGCAGGTGGCCCATCATTCACGTTGTTTTCAGATCACGAAGGACTTTAGTGGAATCACAGTTTGTCGCGTATTTATCGGGATCCCTGAAGCATGAGTCTTTCCTTTCTTCAAGGAACCACCATTTGGCTAATTCATTGTAGGCGGCGTTCTATCCGGGGTCGATGTACCTGTTGTCAAGATGGTACACCAAGAAGGTAAGTTATTTGCCTCCGTCTTCAGCTCTCTCTTTCATCATGTACTTCGTTCAAGGAACTCTCGCTGCGCTCAGCCATTTTATATTGCGGATTGATAGTAGCAAACGCTTTTGGTAGCGTATGTCCGACTTTTGTGCAAGAAGCTTAAAACCCCAAACCTGTTATCAGTTTATGGCTGCTGGAATCTTGGCAAACATGCAGGGAAAACTGGGCATCACTGCATGGAGATGGTAAGTGGCTGAACTCTTCCCCATGATGCCACCCCTTACCACATGGACCGTCCAGGTTGTTCTTCATCGAGGTGATCTTTGATTCTTCGCGCTTTTCGTGGGCCATCGTCGATGTATTCTTATCTATAGGGTGCCATCACCATGTTCATTGGGTGGCTCTCTATGTACGTGCTTCATTCTCCAAAATCGGGAGAGCGTTTCGGACCCTAATCATCTTTCATGTAACATTCCAGGTGGCTTCTCCCGGATCTTGTAGGTGTCAACAAATGCAACAGCCTTTGTTTATTGATCTACCAACCTCTTTCTATTATCAGCCCCACAACACGCGATGGATGTCTCCTGCCGAGCGCCGTTTGGTGCAAGTGAGATTGGCAGAAGACGTCGGAGAAGCGGATCACGATTCCTCAGAGATGACGTGCGTATCAGATCCTAAGAGCGGATATCCTCTTTTCTCGATATTCAGTTTTGACAACTGACGTGATGCCAAGGATCTTTGACGGTTTCAAGCTCGCCATTCGAGATGTCAAGGTTTGGATCTTCGTGTTCATCAGCTGTTTCCAAAGCATAGGAACAAGTTTTGGCAATTTCTTCCCCACGTTAGTCTTCAACAAATGCATGTACGACCTAGATGCTCACCAAACCGGCTCACTAGCTTGACTAAGACTCTTGGTTACAACACAACTGATACACTCTTGCTGGCTGCGTGAGTACGACGGTGTTCCTTTGGCCTCCCCCATTGATCACAGTACAGACCCCCGTGGATATTCGCTTCCATATGTTGTATAATCAATGCATGGCATTGCGGCAAGTAACACCACAGCCGAATGTATGCGACCACTTATCTCGGGACGTCAGATCGAACCGGAGAACGTTACTTCCACATGGCTGGGTGGTGGTGGGTCACCATCGTCGGGTACATTATCTCTTTGTCCACCATGTCCACTGGAGCAAGATACTTTTCGCTTTTTCTCATGACCTGTAGCATCTGTGGTATGTATGATTGGTGGCATCTCTTCGTCGACGTCCTGAGACTTGTGAAATAGGATCTGCACTGATCTTGAATTGGGTCGCAAGTGCGATTCCACGTCCACCTGCAAAGAGGTCGGTGGCGATGGGCATGGTTAATGGATTGGGATGTCTCGGCGTTGTGTACGTCTCCTATTGTGTTGTAGAGGGTGGCGTCGGATTACGTACTGACCAGAAGTCCTTAGCGCGGGATCGTACATATGGAAAGCAGAATGGGGTCCAGGATACCACCAATCGATGGCCATCGCGCTGTGCGCTTTCGTGCTCGCGAGTTTCCTGGGTTTCGGTACGCTGAACCCTTTCTCTCTGCCAAATGCACACTCACGTGTGTGCCAAGTCATGCGACAAATGCTGATACACGAGAACAAGCTTATGGAACAAGAAGGACAGATGCTCACGGAAGCTCAGCGGGAGCGGATCGAAAAAGCAGCCAGTTTAGAAGGTATCTCGTTTGAGGAGGCTGTCCGTCGCCGTAAGGGGTTCCGCTACCTTTACTAACTTTGCTCGGGCGCTTGGATATGCGTACAAATATTTTATGGGCTTTCTTTCACTTCGCGAGCATCAGACTGGAAAGTTTACAACCGTTCACATTGCACACCAATTTTGTGTAGCAAGTGTATTGTCAGTAATAGCTCAATACATTGAACTGGTGGTACATTTGGTGTCCAACAACAGTGGCTCATGTCTTTCTGAAAACAATATCTGCCATCTCCACGGGATCGATGAGAACAACCCTATGGTCCCTACATCAACTCTCCTTCGTCTAATTCAACAATCCATTTCCTCCAGATCTGGTTTTTCGCCCCACTCTCACGATACAGAATGATGGGCGTACCCCATTCGTTGCCTCCAGCGGCTAGATCGACCACCCAACTTGTTCCTGGGACAAGGAGTCTGTACGTGTGATGAATTCCAAACCTCAGCTGGACATGGTGACTCGGACATACATGATTCCACCATCCGGACCTGAGATCTGCTTGACGGTCCACGAGAACGGGGTGGGAGAAATGATGATCCTTTCGTCGGTGGCCGGCTTACCGGCGATGGAAAGAAAAGTATTGTATTTCACAGACTTGATGTAAGAAGTTCCATCCGGCGCATCCTCGAAGGTCCACTACACGGCAGTTGGTAAGCTTGTCAGCAATAGTGGGGAAAGATGGCGCATACCAACTGGTTGGCTGACCCAGCAATCCCGTAGCCGGTCACTTATCCACGATGCATTATGAGGCCATTCTTTCGGACAGCGCTGAGCGCATGGGGAAAGGTGACATACCAGATCGGTTATCATCAGTACTGACGCCTGCGCACGTATTGCTCTTCACGTTGACGAGCAATATGTAATCGGGACTGGTCATTGCTGTTATAATTCGAGAAGGAAAAGTAGCCTGAGGTCTCGTACGGTTGCTGCGACGCTAGATGGTCCGCTCAGGCTGGGATTTAAAACATCGGACTCCCTCCCAATGCGCCTAACCATTCACACATATGATCTATTTCTAGTACTTACGTGAATGTACTTCGTTATTCAAAAGGACGTTTTGAGTCATTGAGGTGACGGAAATGACTTGAAAGCTTGACCGGCCTGAGCTTGAACTTTGTTCTGGTCTCCACCATCGCAGTGTCATCCGAAACGCCCAATACCTTCTTGGGACTGTTCAACAGGCTTACCAAACGCCGTATTGCATGAATGGGCAGCGCCTTCTGCATGCTCTCATGCTTTGAGCGGGCGCAGCGCGCAAAGTAGGAAGGTTTTTCGTACGACGGTCCCGGTAAAGTGGTAATGAGACCGAGGGTACGGACACGATCTAGAGAAACCGAGTAAAACCGGAGATGATCCCACTGGCAGAAGCGGAAAACTCAGACCGCCAGTAAATGAGGAAAAGTAAGTACGCACTTACTCAGCTATGTCCTAGTTCTTGTTACGTCAACTGCCTGGAGTCATCGGCGTGCCCCACCCATACACATTGGGGATAGTACGCTGGGGATTATTTATTTACCTAACCTGATGTTACTCGGATCACAACATGTAGATAACTTTTCAGAAGTCGTATATGGTTGCGACATAGTGGAAAAAGGTTCGTCTCCGACGCCTTGGTAACTTGGAGATTGCTTACGTCAACACAAAGCTTGTGAAGCGTGACTCAACCAAACAACGATGGTAGAAGGCGTCGAGTGGTTTCGCCGTTGTTTCTTCACTTTTGTTCAGCTTTTTGACAGACAAATTCTGGATGAGGATGAGCTGACAAGTATTGGTGCCCTCTTATGAGATTCCGCAGCAAAAGCGATGATCCACCAGACTCCACAAGTGGGCGACAGTAACCCATTTGAAAAGGGTTTGCTATTGTGCGAGTAACGTCGAGTTAATTTCCGTGACAATGGCTCTTCTAAGGTAGACTTTGCGTTCATTAGATGGCTCGCCCGAGCCTTTTCGGATCCCAAAGCGGCTTGACGAGCCAAACAATGTGCATCAAATCTCAAGCAAGACTTCGGTCACCCATTTAGCGTCGACCTGCGACAGGCAAGTGACGCGAATAACTGATCAAAGCCGGGATAACCCGTGAAAATAACCATATAATGTGAAGGTAAGGCTGCGCTTTTACAAACAGAATCCCAAATCCCGACGCACCCCCACTATGAGCGATCTCGAAGACGGACAATACCTTATAGTGCTCGCTGCAATTTCGGCCCCGCCGCCTTTCGCAGTCGGCGCAAACCATGAAGATGAGCCTCCTAGCCCCGTCGTCTCCGGTGCCAATGATACAATCGTGAGTCCATCGTTCCCGATCGGCGCCAGTCGCGCCATTTCGTTGTCTTCATTCCTTCATGGTGAACTCGTATGCTGAGAGTTGCTCATGTAGTGGACCCTCCGGAAACTGGATAATGGGAACTATACTTTAACCTTGGAACAAACCGGGACCAATTGGCTCAGCAAGGGTGTTGGAAAAAATGTAGCGGTGGAAATCATGCCGCTTCCAGGGGAATGGGCGATCCACAAGCACAAACACAATGCTTATTCGTGAATGCCCATTTCGATGTCTTTCATTGATTTGTCGCGACTGACATTCGAATTGAAACGTATCAGGATCGAGCTGCCTTCCGATTACTGGCCGACTAAGGCTTGGACCTCAAACAGCTCAAAACCTGGGACTAAGGTGAAGGAAGTCAACTTTAATGACGTCAAGTTGACTTTGATACCAATTTGTGGCAGGTCGAGCTTCACACATTCGAACTTCCGAAGTCAGAACAGCTGTGGAAATTCATCCATGTTTACGATGCACGGGATGCTTGAAAGCTTTTAGTGGTCTGAGCGCTAAGAAGTTTCTGTATGTAGTAACAGTCGTTGTATCGAAGCCATGTTATTGTCCCATCGTTGTATGACAGTGATCTGATATTGTAAAACACACCGTGCGACTGATATGCAAACCACTAATATAACCATCTCAACGAAGCAATGATTGCGCGCCAATAGTCATTTGTGCTCGCATGAGCCTATGGACTATTTTGAACATCCAGATTCCATTTCTCGTGCCAATCAGGAAATGTACTCTTACTACTGTCTAGCAATTATCCGCTAGGCGGCCAGTCTACAATTGACCCACTCTCGGGTCCGAAATCAGCTGGAAGTGGCCTAGAACATACTGACCAGACTCAGGGTGGGATCGTACATATGGAAAGTAGAATGGGCATACCATTGACCGGTGGCCATCGCGCCCAGCTTTTGGTGGCTCTTGCTTTCTTGGACTAGCACTGTAGCAGACGCCGACCATATCTTGACGCGCATCGGAAACAACAACAAAGCAAAGAGAAAGCGTCTAGATGGATCGACGTGAAGCACAGCAATGGAGACAATGCGAGGGAAGAACCCATTGGACACCCAATTATTCTGTGTTCAGGTTCTCTTCCACCTTTTGTGCGCCACTAAAGGTTCAACAAATCGCATTTGATGATCGTATTCACTTGCATTACGTGCTGAGCTTTTTTCTTGAAGATCGATCCCGAGTCGGTTGGCAGTACCACGGGTAGATTGGATGTATCGCTCGGAGCTTGGTGGGCCAGGCACAATACAGAACGCCCCCAATGGCACCTTCAGGCCAGGAAGTTGAATGGAAGCGAACGAGAGGCCAAATTACGTGACAAAGGAAGAGTCGAACATGGGCGTGACTGACACATGGGCGGTTGTCAAATAGGTCCATGGTCACTTCGGGTCACCTCACTACCGCCGACAGCGACCACTCATCACTTTCAAGTTCCAACAGCATTCATCGACGGTATACGGTTGAACCATTGTGCAACACGTGCTTCGCACGTACTATAGTCTATCATACTATGAGGATGAAAGATCAAGGTTCACGTTCAATTACTTACTACTCAACCACAAATTCAACTTCTATTAGGGCAACGGGGCCGTAAATTCGGCCTCATGGCATAGAATCATGTATATGGGCGACATTATTGTGAGAATCGCCCCATCGCTGGCCTCGTCCATGGATAAAGAGTGGCTTCTCGGGGCGCTACGTGGCAGCCTAGCTACTTCTGTCCATCGATTACCTCGTCAAACACCAAGATATCGTCAAGGGAGAAGAAATCCGAGTCAATCACGGAAGATGTGGTTGCGGGACAAGAAGAACAGGCCGACGACTTTCTCCTCCTCAAAGAAGAAAACAGAAAGGCAGCAGAGCGCCATGTCTTGCGCAAGCTCGACATGAGGCTTATGGCAACTGTCGTCATCATCTATTTCGTGAACAACATCGACGTAAGTTGCTCGATTGTCACGGTCACGGTTTGGTAGTAGCGCTGATCAACTAGTTTATGTTGTTCTGGTGCATAGCGCCTAGCTGTCTCCGCCGCTAGGCTTCAGGGATTAGAGAAGGATCTTCATCTGAATGGCAATCTGTCACCCTCGCCTCGCTCAAATTCACACCTAATTGTTGTGTAGACATCGAATATGGAACTATTATCGCCGTTCTATATGCATCTTACTGCCCAACGCAGATTCCCTCTAACATGGTACGCCTCGAATTCTCTCTCTTATGCCCATACTTAAACTTGATTAGATTCTGGGTTATATTTCGAGGTCTGTTTCTTATGCATAATGGTCGCCACATGGACTAACCACGCGCGCACGGTACAAAGACCGTCTTTGTACATTGGAGCGTGCGTTGTGGCTTGGGGTCTAACGAGCGCACTCACTGGGGTTGGTCTCTACCCTTCGAGACAACTCATTACTCAGTTCCGTTTGCAGATCACGAAGGGCTTTGCTGGAATGGTCGCCTGTCGTATATTCATCGGGCTTCCCGAAGTATGAATGTTTTTCAAGCAAAAGTACCATCGCCAATTGGCCCCATTCTCTGTTTACAGGCGGCCTTCTATCCGGGTTCAATATACCTGTTGTCGAGGTGGTACATCAAGGAAGTGAGATCAGGTCCTCCATTACCTCGAACTCCTTCCCTCGAGTTTGCTTCTCTCACATGCTACATTCATAGGAGCTCGCACTACGTGCAGCCATTTTATATGTTGGCTTGTTAATATCCAATGCATTCGATAGCGTAAGTCTGATTCCCTGCGTGCGTTAGCCACATTTATATCTCGTTATCAAGTTGATGGCAGCTGGAATTCTGGCGAACTTGCAAGGGAAAGTCGGCATCACTGCGTGGAGGTGGTAAGCTGCCTGTTTTTCCCCATGATGCACTAGCTCATCCATGGACCTCCAAGGCTATTTTATATCGAGGTCCAGTGATTCTCCAACTCTTGTGGCTCTACTGATGTGGTACGTGCGTATATGTAGGGCGCGATCACGATATTCATCGGATTAATGGCTACGTACGTGTTTCACCTTCCAAAGGCGGGTAATATGTTTCGGAACTTAACTGCCTTCCTACCTCAGGTGGCTTCTCCAGACCTCGTGAGTATCAAGAAGCTCAACGGCATTTTTCTATTGACCGACTTGTCTGTGTTGTCAGCCTCATAACACGCGATGGATGTCTCCTCCTGAACGCCGTTTTGTACAAGCGAGGTTGGCAGAAGATGTGGGAGAGGCTGATCAGAATTCTGCCGAGGCAACGTATGAGTTCAGTCCTAGAAGCTGACGTCTTTGCTCATTACTGGACCTCTTTTTGATGCATAAATCTATCACAATCGACTCATTCCAACAGATTTGTTGAAGGCTTCAAACTTGCTATCCGCGACAAAAAAGTTTGGGTTTTTATGGTCATGGACTGTGCTCAGCTCCTGGGGATGAGTTTCCTCAACTTCTTTCCTACGTGAGCTTACAGCGATTGAAACGTACTGTCATGATCTCACGGAGTCTGCTTCCCAGGTTGACTGCAACACTTGGTTACGACACCATCGATACCCTCCTATTGGCTGCGCGAGTATGACTATGTCCGTTTGGCTCTTCTTATTGATTCCGCTACAGACCTCCGTGGGTACTCACTTCGATATGTTGTCTTATCAACGCATGGAATTGCGGCGAGTAACATCTACAGCAGGTATACGTCCAGTGCTCATGTCAAGACGTATAGGTCGGACTGGAGAGCGTTATTTTCATCTCGTGACCTGGTGGTGGGTCGCCATTGTTGGGTACATCATTTGTTTAGCAGCCACATCCACTGGCGGAAGATACTTTGCACTTTTCCTCCTGACCTGCGGTTTCTGTGGTACGTATGATATACAGCACATATCCGTCGAGGTCCTGACAACATAACTAGGTAGTGGCTTGGTTCTGAATTGGGTCTCAAACTCAATCCCACGTCCACCCGCAAAGAGATCTGTGGCGATCGGTCTGGTCAACGGAGTAGGAAATCTCGGGAACCTGTACGTGTGTCCATTCGTAGCCTGAAGGGCAGGAAGAAGCTAACCGGACACCCTTAGAATGGGATCATACATATGGAAAGCCAGCTGGGGTCCAAAATACCATCAATCAATGGTCATCTCGCTCTGCGCCCTCGCTTTCGCGAGCGCCATGGGTTTCGGTAACCAGTTCCTGTCTTGGTCAAACGCACGCTCACACGTGTACCCCAGTCATGCGACAGATGTTGGTATGTGAAAACAAACGGATGGGTCGGGAAGAACAAAAATTCACGGAAGCCCAACGGGAGCGCGTCGAGGAAGCGGCCAGGCTGGAAGGTATCTCGTTCGAGGAAGCTGTCCGCCGTCGCAGGGGATCCCGTTACCTTTATTAACTTCGTCAGGGTACTTGGATACGTGTACGATGTCCTCGGATGGGTTCTCGCAGAAATGGAACGAATTCATGTACGTATGTGGTAGCGTGTCATGTTGCGTCGCTGGTGCAACGAGGTTTCCGTTTCAGGCCGCCTCAGCCCGTGAGAGTGGCCGAGCCTGATACTAGTACTGACCCCCCAAATACCGTCTTGGTTCGCGCCAAGCAAATCACTGCGGTCGACGTAGCCCCGACGCCATCGCGCGAATTGCTGGCCAAGCAGCGGGCCCGTAGACAGTGGCACCAAAATCGAGACCTAATCTAACATCCGACGGACTAACTCGTATGTGTTTTGTATCGCATTCAGACTCAACAAGACTTGGTAACTAATCACTGACTGTCTTCATCCGCGGACTCGGATGTCATGAATGAGCGGAACCGGAACTAATTCTCGAACACACTTCATGACCGGCCAAGTCATTCGTTGGACTTGAACGGATGAAGAGATTTGGATGAAGAGATTGTCTTCGGGCGCTTGTGTGCAAGTAAAGTTCGGTCGCCTAAAAGGTCGCCGCCGGATGACTCTTCTATTACGTCCATTTGTGTCTAGGCCAACCGACGACCGTCCTACCTTCAAGTTCTTTGTCCTTCCGCTACAAGATGATTCCCTTCCTGAAAATCGACAAATTCTTGCACCAGCTTGAAGAATGCGGGCCCGTGCGTGTCGGCGATCCCATGGGCATTGCTGCATTGCAATCCGTTGAGGAAAACTCTTTGGGAACTGGCCTGGAGGTTTCCATTGAAGGAGACTGGTCAACACGGCGAATTGAACTAAACGGAGAGCGGAAAACTCCCGGAAGTCACGAGCGGCCCGAAGAATCGATCGCGAGGACCTGCGGAGATCGAGTTCTTGTTCAAATCAACGTCACTATAGCCGATGGTCGGTCTCGATTATTAGATCGAAACTTGGACCAGAATTGTCTGTGTAAGAAACCACAGGCACAGCTTCATCTCGTTTCGTTCTGGTGTGGTGACACCGCCTATTGAAACTCGGCCACAGTAAAATCACACATGGGCGACTATTATTGTGAGAACACGACCGCAGTGTTCATGCATAAGAAGTGGCTTATCGGTGGACTAACCTGACCGCCTATCTGTCCCCTATTGCCCACTCTTCAAGCACCAGGCCGCGGGATGTCTCCCGGGGAAAAGAAAGCCGAGTCGTTCACGGAAAATGTGGTCGCAGCACCAGAAGAGACAGATGACTTTCTCCTACTGAAAGAGGAGAACAGAAAGGCAGCGGAACGGCATGTCGTGCGCAAGCTCGACATGAGATTGATGCCTACTGTCGTCATCCTCTATTTAATGAATTATATCGATGTAAGTTGATCGTTTCATGGTTCGGTGATGTTCAAGGCTCAAATCTCCCTTCGGCGTCCAGCGTGTGGCTGTCACTGCTGCTAGACTCCAGGGTTTAGAGAAGGACCTCGGCCTGACCGGTAATATAATCTCCTCCCTAGCGCGACTTGGAGTTCGGTTCTCAATTGACACCATATAGGTGTCGAATACGCAACCGTTCTTGCCGTTCTATACGCATCTTACTCCCCGGCGCAGATCCCCTCTAATATGGTAGGTCCCAAAAGAACCATGTTGCGTCGTATCCTCGTGCTCACAGTCGATCTAGATCTTGGGGTATATATCAAGGTCAGCAAATCGTGCATGACATTGCAAGTCGAACGGACTGACGATAACTGCACGATGTAAAGACCATCTTTTTACATTTCAGCTTGCGTCATAGCCTGGGGTTTAACGAGCGCACTGACCGGAGTCAGTCACATTCTTCCTGAGGTCATTCCTTATGACTGAGATCCGTGCGTAGGTAACGAAGAACTTTCCTGGGATCGTGGCTTGTCGTATCTTTATCGGCCTCCCGGAAGTATGGATTTGTTTTATTCCTTTTGCCACATAGCTCAATGACCTATTGTAGGCGGCGTTTTATCCAGGGTCAATGTATCTGTTGTCGAGATGGTACACCAAGAAGGTAACTCATTATCCCGCCACGCTCTTCCTTCGTTTCTCTCACGTACCTACATTCATAGGAACTCGCGCTACGCTCAGCCATTTTATACTTCGGCCTATTAATATCCAACGCATTTGGTAGTGTATGTCTGATCTCTGTGCAAGCAATTTCCCATTTTATACCCGTTGCCAGTTTATAGCAGCTGGAATTCTGGGAAACTTGCAAGGAAAACTTGGCATCGCAGCGTGGAGATGGTAAGCAGTTGAGTTCTTCCTCTTGATGCTGTTGTTCACCATGTTTCCCCAAGGTTATTCTATATCGAAGTGCTCTCTGTCTCTCTTGTTTTTTGTGGGCTCCACTGATGGGATGGCTTGTGTTTATGTACAGGGTGCCATTACGATGTTCATTGGAGTGCTGGCGATGTATGTGTTTCATCTCCCAAAGTGGGCGGCGTGTTTCAGAACCTGATTGTCTTTCTAACTCAGGTGGCTTCTCCCGGACCTCGTGAGTGTCAAGAAGCTCGACAGTAGTTCTTTACTGACCGACCTATTCCCGTTGTCAGCCCCATAATACGCGATGGATGTCGCCTGCTGAACGCCGTTTAGTGCAGGTGAGATTGGCAGAGGATGTGGGAGAAGCAGACGAAAATTCTTCCGAGGCAACGTGCGTGTCCCATTCCAGAGGCTGACTTGGTCTTTGCTCATTGGTTGACCTTCTGTGATGAAAATACGATCACTTTTGCCGACAGAATTTTTGATGGCTTCAAGCTTGCTATTCGCGACGTCAAGGTCTGGATTTTCATGCTCATGGGTTGTGCTCAGGTGTTGGGAATGAGCTTTATCAATTTCTTCCCTACGTGAGTCACCAACGGTCGAAATATCTTCTGTGATTTCTTACGAAATCTGTTCCCTAGGTTGACTAAAAATCTTGGTTACAACACAACTGATACCCTGTTGTTGGCTGCGTAAGCATCATCATGCTCACCAGGCGCCTCCTCTTACTGATCCTATTGCAGACCTCCATGGGTGTTCGCTTCGATATGTTGTATCATCAATGCATGGAACTGCGGCAAGTAACGCACATGGCTCAACTTGAGCCGACCGCTCATCCCGCGGCGTATAGATCGGACGGGAGAACGCTATTTCCACATGGCTAGTTGGTGGTGGGTTACAATTCTCGGACTCATCATTTCCCTAGCGACCGTGTCAACCGGCGCAAGATATTTTTCGCTTTTTCTTATGACCTGCGGCTTTTGTGGTGCGTGTGAGCTGTAGCATGGATCTTTCAAGATTCTGAAACGCAAATAGGCACTGGGCTGGTCTTGAATTGGGTCTCGAATGCAATTCCACGTCCACCTGCGAAGCGATCCGTGGCCATGGGCCTGGTTAACGGAGTCTCAAATCTAGGGAACGTGTGCGTTTATCCTTTCGTGCCCTAGAGTTTAGTTTGACTGCAGGATGCTACAGGATGGGTTCATATGTATGGAAAGCCAGTTGGGGTCCAGAATATCATCAATCGATGATCATCTCGATCTGTAGTCTTGTACTCTCGATCGTCTTGGCTTTGGGTAGGTTCCTTACTCCCGATTTCTGTCTCTGTCGTGCACACTAACGTGAGCGGCCAGTCATACGACAGATATTGATACATGAGAACAAGCAGATGGAACTGGAGGAACAGCAGCTCACGGAAGCCCAGCGAGAGCGGATCGAGGAAGCGGCCAAGCTGGAAGGTATCTCTTTCGAAGAAGCTGTTCGTCGTCGCAGAGGATTCCGTTACCTTTATTGACTTCGTTGGGGTGATTGCATGTGTACGCCGTGTTCCAAACATTTTCTTTTTTGCTTTTCAAGGTCTCGAAGGACGTGCAAATGTGTCGTGTGCAGGTTGAACTGAAAGTTGTGGATTAGTGACGTCATGCCGAATGGGTGATATAAGGGACCCTGCTACTGTACATAGTCTTTCAAGTCAGCTTCGAAAAGTCATCATCCAACGTACGCAATATCATGAACAATAAAACACTCCCTCCGATACCAAAAGGACAGATGGCGGTATGTGTGCACGTCATGTCGCCAGGCCTATTCAGAGGAACTTACGTTCGACATTCTCGACCCCGTCCGTCGAAAGACGCTCTTCGGCGGCATGGCCGTCATTGCAGGAGGGTTCGCCACAGTGTGGTATATATTGGGGCGCATGCAAACTCGTAAAGAGGAACAAGGGATTTACGCCCCCTGTTCGTGCTTTTTCAGGTTTCGACCTCAGAGAGCGACCCTGACTCGGACGGGTGCTTGTCCTCACAGGGGAATGGCGCCTTTTACAGGCCCAAGCAGCTGCAGGAAACCCTTCCAGACCTCGCGTGTTGCACCCGCGTCCGGGCACGACTGTTGCTCACTCAGACGACGCGCAGCCTCGGTTTGAATCCAACGTGAACGCCGAGTCGTCCCAAGCTCGTGCAGACGGAGCAGTCCCGGATGCTCCCCAGACCAAATCTGGAGCATCAGCGGACTCTGATGTAGGTCCTAGACCTGGATCCGAGCCAACGCCTCAGCGTTCGCGGGACGATGGTCGAGTGTACACCAAAGCCCCATCATACGTGGAGGATTACGATGAGCATGAGGGACGTGTATGAACGCTCGAGCGTCTAAAAACCGTCTTTCATATTGTCGTAGCGTAGTGTGTTGTAGCCAACCTGAGCAAGCCACCGAATGACGTCATGCCCAGCGCCTGGCCCCTATAAAGAGCGGGACGTCTGCCCTCAACAATCCTCAAAAAAGTAACACGAACCGCAAAACGTGCCCTTACGCCTTCAACACACACGCCAACGATGCATCCATCTCACATTTGGCGTCAGTCTTCTTCGGGGGATTCGTTCTCCTCTCGGTACTGGCATAACCAGCCGGGGAGGAACAAAGTCGTGCGTCGGTTTGAGCATGGGTTTCACGGGATGGATGTGAATGATGGGTTCTTGCTACAGATTATAGCGACCACCGCGCTCATCGCTGCGACTACGCTCGCTTATTATTGGGGATATCAGGACGTGGACAAGAGACAGATCGAACGGGAACGTAAGTACCCAATTTCTGCGCTACCCTGGACATGTGGCGAACGGCTGAACATGACGGCGTTCAGGGGTAGCTGCCAGCAGCGCAAACACAGCAGAGAAACGGCGTTGAAGAGAAAAGGTGGATCTTTTGCTGCTGAGACGTTGTCGCAACATCGAACAATCTGATAGTAAAAACCGACGTTCAGAACGGCGAAAATTATACTGATGTATTCGATACTTTTGTCTTCTTTCATGTGTACAACAGATATTTTTGGAGAAACACGTAGCTTTGTAACGCTCAACTCTTCTGCAGCGTCTCATGCACTCGGTACTCCCTCGACATGTTTCGCCTTGGACTGGTCGATCATATACCTCAGCGTCGACGTATTCTCGTAGCACCTGTTTTCCCAACTCATGAGCATGCCATCAAACCCCGTGCCAAATAAATAACAACTCACAGGTTTGATATCGTCTCCTGCACGTCCCCCAGCGCCTTCTGCGCCGTCCTCAACACTGGTGCCATCTCTACATTTCTATCCCGCAAATACCGCCCATGCGCCATCAACACCGCCTGTATCCACACCAAATCAAACTCCACATGCGGCCCCCGCTCAAGATGTTCCGCAATAAACTGCAACAGCGCCGGGACATACACCGCTGGCATCTGCCGCGCCACTAACCGCACGTCGCTCCGCGGCACGCTCTCATATACGCGCTGCACAATCGGCTTCTCGTTCAACCGAAACGCGAGGACGAGCGCTTTGAGGTACGTGCGCTCCGCGAGCACCTCGAGCACGCTTTGCGGGGTAAGATCAATCGTGAGATCGAATGGATCAAACGCGAGGCTTTCGTCTAGCGCGTAGATGAGCAGGCCTTCGGTGCTCGCTGCGGCCCACGCCCTTCCGGTCGGCGAGAACCGGACACACTTCGTCCGCGCTTCCTGGCGATACTTGCGAACCGACATGTCCCCCGCCCCGCGCGCAGCCCCGGGCAACGTGGTATCCATCCGGTCCTCCAAATCGCTCGCCTCCCCGCGATCGTCGATCAAATCCGTATTGATCCCCGCGCTGTTCACCTTCCGGCTGTCCAGAAACTCTCGCGTCCCGTCCAACGACAGGTTTTCCGAAATTTGGAACTTTTTTACGAGGACCGCTTCGCGGATATCGTAGAGCACGACATACTTGCTGTTCCCGCCCGCGAGAATGCACGTGCCGTCGGCAGTGTACGCCAAACTCGTGAATGCCTTCGTGGAGGAACTGTTTGCAGCCGAGACCCTATCGTCTGCTTTGCGTCCACCAGAAATGTCCTTGCGGCCGTCGATGAAATTGGTTTGTTTGCTCGAACGCACGTCAAAGAACGCGATCTGCCTGTCGAGCGTCGATACCGCAATTTCGGCTCCATCTGGGCGGAATGCCACGGACAAGACATCCGAGGACAGCATGAGACTCTCGACGGCCCGAGACCGACCGAACACACTCCATATCCGCACAGTTTTGTCCCAAGAGCCGCTCGCAAGTTGATTTGCACCGGATGGGCAAAAAGCGAGGGACGATATCGGTGCTTCGTGGCCCGAGAGCACGTCCAAAAGCTTTCCCGTCTGCACAGACCACATGAAGACCTCAAACGAATCCGTCGAACCTGCCGCGACGACTTCTCCAGATGGGTCGACCGCGAGCGCAGAGAATTGGACGGGCGAGGGTGACGTAAAAGTACGGAAGTTGCGGTATCGAACGAGGTCATAAGCCCGAACGGTACCGTCCAGCGAAGCTGAAAACAGCACCGAGCCCTGCTTGGCAAACGCGACGTCCATCACGGGAGCGGTATGTTCTGAAAAAGTGACGAAACAGAACCCAGAGTGAACCGACCACACTTTGAGTTTGCCATCGTCGCCCCCAGTAGCAATCGTTTGTCCGTCGGGTGCGTAGGTCAGCGTGTTCATATCGAAATAGTGTCCCTGTTGTTTGAGAACGTACGATTCCGATTGCCATTCCCAGACGAGGAGTTGTCCGAGCTTGCGTGCCCCGAACGCGAGCCATTCGCCCGAGGATGAGATGTCCACCGATGAAATCTTTTCCTGCGATATGCTGAGCGTATGTACGTTCGTGAACTGGGGCATTTCCCAGATCCCAAAGACACCAGTAGAGAAGCCGACAACGAGAAGATTGGATGGGGGGTGGAAGGTCGTGCAGACAACTTTGGTGTTTGGAAGATTGAAATAATGCCGCTCATGGATGCCCCATCGGGTCATGGGAATAGTATCCGAGGTACCGGATGACGGTGCCACTGGTACGCGGTCGTTGTCATCGTCGTCCGTCTCCATGTCCTGGTCTGGCTTGGCTTTCCAACTAAACACCGCTCCGTCACGACTGACGGTGTATATCTTCAAAGACATGAAAGTCAATCTAGACACTGCGATGGGTTACTTACGGTATTTGACTTGGATGAAAAATAGGCCCCAACGACAGCGTCGCGGTGACCTGCAAACGTTTTCGGGCGGAAACCCTCCAACGGGTTCAGAGTGAACAACCTTGCTGTCATATCCCGGGACGTCGTGATAAAACACCTTGAAACGCACATTCGATTGACTAGCATAGAGGCAAAAGCCAAAAGGATACGCACGTCGAATCTGGGGCCCAACGAATGCTCAAGACCTCGTCGTGATGTCCCGTATACGTCCGATGCAACACAAACGGTGCAAACTCGCGCACTAGATGATTGGGGGTACGCCAAACCTGGACGTGTGCGTCGTGTGTCACGGCGATATATCTAGACATCGCTGAGTAGCGGACACCAGCATAAGAAGCACCCTACTCACTTTCCATCCGGCGAAAACTGCACATCTTTGACGGGTTTCTTGAAATGGATGTGGTGGAGCACGACGCCGCGTCGAAAGTGGACGAGCACCGCACGGCCGTCGTCGTCGACGGACAGCAACAGACGTGCATCGGGAGAGAGCGTAATGGTTGCAATGTTCTTCCTGTTCTCGAACGGGAGTGTCCTGGATTTGTTGCTACAGAAGAAAAAACGTCAGTAAAACGAAGAGAAGGAAGAAGTCAAACGAACTTGACGAGGTCAAAGACGGCCACACGGTTTCCGACGGGGCTCAGCAGGCTGTTGCCATCCGGAGTGAAGAGGACATTGCCTTGTCTGTATACGGTGCCACATATGTTTGAAAACTGTTGGAACAAGTTTACAAGACGCTCGTTGGCTGGTCGACTAGACTCACTTGAAAGTTGGCCTTCATCTAGGGAGGTGTTTGGGGTCTTGACATCGTGACTCGCTGTCAGTGTCACATTCGGACTTGTTCTCGATCTTGAGCTTGAACCACCATCATGAGCCTCGATTACCCAGCTCCCGCAACGCGCAATCCGCTGCTTATACCAGACTTACTTCAATGTATATTGGACCATTTTCCTATACCGAAAGGAATGCCAGACGTCGGATTGTTTTCTTCACACAGTCAGGAGTTGGAGGATCTGCGAGAGTCGCAGCCAGCGCTGGCTGCTCTCGCTCGGACTTGCCGGGCACTTTCCGAACCCTCCCTTGACCGACTTTGGTATCGGCTGCACTACCTTGGACCCATTGTCCAATGTTTCACTCCGGCTGTCGAAATGGACAGGGCGAGGGTGAGTTACCCTCACTATACTTGTGTTCATAACGAACAGCTGTAATAACTTTTGTTGGTAGGCCCCACCATCATTTCCTCGAATCCGCCTCAAGTTGCTCGCCGTTACCTTTCCTCTTCCCTAACTTGAGGGTGCTGGGCTGGTCTATCTCACCTAATCTTGAAAAGTCGGATTTTTCAGTTACTATGCGTCGGCTACTGTCTCCCAGCCTTGTTTATCTGTCAATCACGCTCGATCCTATAGACGACAGGGTCTGCTCGTTCCTTCAAAACTACCCTTTGCTCTGTCCGGGATTAAAGACCGTCAAGTTGGACTTTCGAGAAACCCATCCTCCAACTCAAAGGCCCTCGAGATTAGACGTACATCAACTCTCGCAGGCCATCTGCATGCACGAACATCTTGAATCATTGACGCTCCACACTCCCATCGATGACGTGGCTCTGAGACACGTCATGCTCTCTCCGCGGCTCAAATTTGTCTCCTTGATGCTCTACCCGAAGCAATCAAAGCTTGGTAACGTTAGCATCACATCTACGGATACCCCATTTCGCAGTGTCAAGGAACTGGAACTGCATGTGTGGGATCTCCACTTTGTCTCCAGCCTCTTGCGACCGAACGACCAGGCGCTCCATACGCTCACCCTCCATCTCAACGGTGTGGATGGAGCAAAGGCTATCTTGGCTTTCTTGACTACCCTGGCCTCTCCTCAGCGAGTGGATTCCCTCCGGTCAATTCGTCTCATGTTCAGCCCCTCGTTTCTCCATTCCTTCGAACGGAACAGCATGTCCTACAGCGATGCTATCCATCGTCTAACCTATGACACGCTTCGCCCTCTCACGTCTTTCGAATATCTCCGTAAACTGGTGCTCTTGACGTTCAACCAAATCTTTCTCAATGATGAAGAGTTGGTAGGCTTGGCTCGTAGTTGGCCTTCGCTCGAGGTCCTGCGGTTGAGCTGCAATCATGGCTGTTACGGAAGACCCATCACACTAGGGGGATTGTTATCTCTCCTTGCGCTCTGCGCGCGACTACGTGACCTTAGTTTGTCCGTCGATGCGAGGCAGGTTCCCAAGGAAACGAGCGTGGATGTATGCAATACCATGATCACATACATCCGGCTCCCAGATTCACCCATCCGCGATGCGGATCTGGTGGCAGATTTTTTCCGTAGACATCTCCCATCAGTGACGTACATCGATACATATTTCGCAACTTCTCTGGTATCAGCAGTTAACTACCGTCCCCCGGCGGAGTATTCTTACCTGTGGGGCGTGGTCGCCAAGTACCTGCGGGCGGCTACTTAACGATAACCAACTCATATGTACTATTGAGGCATGATTAGGGTTTCTTGCACATTCAAATCGTCTGAGTACATACTATCATTCGACCGGTGTTGCAAAATGACAGGGAGTTGCAAAACTGTGTCTAGCTCATGCAACACCACAAATTTCAGCTCGAAATCGTGGATATAAGACAAGATACGGTAGATTACTGTAATCTCCTTGTATTTTTTTTGGAACGGAGGAACATGTCTTCAGCCCTCGGCATCTCATCCATACCCGATGGTCAGGCATATTCAGTTACAAGTGTCAGGGCAGTACATAGATCACAGAAATATAAATACAAAAAAAATCCTAGAGATACTCTACATTATTGCCCAACTGATCATCATGTTTTTGAGGCAATTGCAACCATTGTGAGAGACCATGCAAGTCCTAAGGTCCATTGTGATGAAGCGTGACATTGCTCAGCAGACTCAGCGGAGTGTGTTTCAGCTGCAACAGCAATGCCGGCAGTCTCACCAAAGAATTGAGGGGCACTCCACTCGCATGCCTGTGGCAGTGGCTTCGGCATGTCGGAGATCCCCGACTCCCAGAGAGGAGGGTTTTCTCGGCGAGAAACGTGCAGGTCCAAGCAAACGAGACTGCAGGAACTTTTTACTAAATCAGGAAAAGGCTATTTGTCCGTGTTGTTTTCTCTTCCTTAGTTGTCGTGAATCGAACCTCTGACAACTAATTATTTAATTATATTCCATTTCATTTCGCTCCCCATAATCGGGAGTCGGGGACTGGCGCGAATAGCGCCGCTACCGATTTATTTAGGACTCTGACAGGATGTGACACTCCACTCACATGCGGATGGGAAAAGTTGCAACTCCCTGTTGATTTCACCTTCTGCATCGGCATCACTCTGGCAGCTTCAACATACTGTTTCTAATATTCTTTTTTGTTGCATCTTGCTTTTGACATGTTTATCTACCATCCTATGTATTTTTAATTTTATATAGATGATGAGTATCCATGTAATCGCAGATGGTGTCCACATTTTGCAACACCGGCTGTTATGATTTTCTTTCTATCTCATACCTTCTTCCTCATCTGCATCGTCCGGCGAGTCTACATAGATCTTTTCCCTTACCATGAGAACGAGACTAACTACCTACTTACTTTCGACATCCTCACATCTCCTATACTTCTTCCCCTTTGACCTACTATCTCGTCCACAGGACTATCCTCTCCTCTGCCTACTTCTCTCGTAGTAGTCATGTGTTCCTACCTTCCACGAAGTTCTACTGAGTTCCTCTTATGTAATCAGTAGTACTTAAATACCCGCTTAGCCTGTATCTTCCCTCCATTCTTGTTCTGCACAATTACAGCGTCAGTCTTGCGATCCACAATCCGTTTAAGATTGTGACCTAGTCCTTTTCCCCCTTGAGACTTCTTTGAGGACGCAGCGTCTCTTCATGAGTACCTCCCTCAGAGTAAGTGAACCCTTGACCTCGACGCAAGTCTGTCAACTCGTGTAACACCAGTGGCCAAATGATAGTAGGGCTTTGCAGGCTAAAGCAAGTGATAGAAAAGTCCATAGCTCCACATGATGAACATGAATGAGTCGTGATCCTGACACCAGAGTACCAGAAGAGGCCCTTGATCAACCTCTTTTGTGTCGCTGTCTATCGGGGAAAGGGTTCCTGTCGCGTTGGTTGTGACTGGCCTGGAGCTTCAGCAGGTGGTGGACTATGATGGGATGATAAAAAGGTGGGCCTGCAACGATGTGGGACGTGGTTCAATCAGACATGTGCGTACTATCATTGATGACACTGTTATCTAGGTAGAGGCATCCACGCGACCTTGGTACCATCTGGCAGGACTCACGCATGCCTGCTGTTTTGCTAGATCAGTCACATGCGACAAATCTAGGTACCCCAACCCACATGTGTTCATACCCGAACGGATGATGGATCACTGAAACTCAACGACTTGGACACTGAGCACATTGCATTCGGATTCGGTAGACGCATTTGTGTTGGGAGACACTTTGCAGACATGTCTGTATGGTTGGTCATGGTCAAGATATTGGCTGTGTCCAAGATACTGGGACCCTTGGACGAGAACAGGATGGAGATCCCAGTGAAACCGAAATTTTTAATTTCGACTGGAGTTTCAGTGTGAGTGACGCACGTCAGACGGCCGCCTCTTGATCCCCAACGTGATGCTCATTCCTCGCACAGACACCCTCTTCCGTTAAATACAGGATTGTTCCCAGGTTCCCAGAGATGAATGCATCAAGATTGGAGAAGCTGATTGCTGCTAGCGCTGCTTGAAATTTTCTGTTTCGACTCGATTTTGTTGTCAGTTATCTACACAGCAATACCTACATGGAGATGGGGTTGCTCTGAGTCATCTCAGACTTTCTACAGTTTAGGCAAGGAGTGAAACCGAGAGCGGGGAACGGTATGTGCATCATCCCATTCCTCACGAATCCAAACTACAGGTGACCAATGCTACAACCCGAGGCGTTGCTGGCAGAATCAGAATCAGAATCAAAGTCAGAGTCCTTGTTCTGTACTTGACCTGGCAAATAGGATCTCGATGTGTTGTTTTGTCTTGAAGATGCCCAGATGCAACCCATGACTTCACAAAATACGCAGATGGATGGGAAAGCGATCGGATGGACTATCTTTGTCTTCGGGGATTCCAAGCCGATGTTGGATTAGGAAGGGCTATAAATCACCGGGGTGAGAAGCGTACTGTCACTGCTCTGGCAGTGCTGTGGCATGTTCAACTCAACCCGTAGATACTGTACCGAAGAATCCCCAAGATCGAGAATAGTGTAGCAAGATGATTTTTAGTGCGTACATACCTTGTCCTTCACTCGCCATTGGAAATGACGTTGGATATTCTACAGATGCGCAATCGACAGTAAAGCCTTGCTTGGGCTAGCTGTCCTGCAACTCAAGGGTTGCACCAACCATGTTGAAACTTTTCCGCTGACAACAGTGGATGTACTTGGTGACCCCCTCCTGGCGAGTTCCGATGTCCTCACTTTAAGATGGTCAGGAAAGAGTCCAAAAGATGACCTGAGTCCAAGAAGGTGCAAAGTTTGCCGTTATCAATACAGGAAATGCTGATCAACAGACTGTGGTGAGTAATTTGCCACTCTCCCTCCCGCCTTGCAAGTTGCAGACGTCGAGGTCCTCACGACTGATGTCCAAAATGTACACAGTTTATCCAAGATCTTAGGTGCTTGAGTATGTGGTGTTGCAATTTGGTTCCACGGCTCTGTCCATCATAACCAATTCCTTTTTGTGAACCTGTGCTTTGATTATGGGGCCGCAGACTCCATGCCCGAGTTGGGATGGTGTGTACAAGCCTCGAACAAACGGCCTTCAAGTTGCTGACCCTGAGAGGGTTGCATGCATTAACTTATAAATGAGCAGAAAGCAGGGTGGTCCTTATCTGCAGGTCTAGCACTGTTATCCCTCCCCCTGTCCACAATGCTTGAGTGGGCGACTATGGGTGCCTTGGCACTTGGATGCTTTGTGGCTCTTTATATGGGGCGACAGAGTCTTGGGAGCCAGACTCCTCACCCATTACCGCCTGGTCCTCCTGGTGTTCCATGGGTTGGGAATGTCACTGGAATTGACACATATGCCCCATGGTTAACATATGCTGAATGGGCAAAAACATATGGTAACTTACAATCTAGTCCACTCCCCACTCTCGCTGAAGTTGATATCTGTCCAGGCAATTTAGTTTACTCCAGATTGCTTGGGAAAGACATCATTGTCATTCATTCGGAAAAGATCGCAAAGGACCTTCTCAAGGACTGGTCTAGGAATTATTCAGACCGCCCATACTTCATTACCAATGATTTGTGAGGCTTACTTTTCTTTTAATGCTATTTATCTCAGCCCACTATTCAAGGTGTGGAACACAGTTTAATACCGTTCTCTTACCGTATGGTGATTGGTGGAGACTGCACCGGCGGTTCTTCCATCAGACATTTCGGATGGAGGCAGTACACAGATTTCTGCCTTATCAACATCGTATGGTATGTAATCTCCTCCAACGGTTGCTTGAAATGCCTGAAAAACTCGATGATCATGTGTTTGAGTGAGTGTATGAAATGAATATGATGATTAGCTTCACCTATCTCTTGATCAAGATACACAACGGCAGTCATTCTGAACAGCATGTATAATTATGATCCAGCCTCTTGCAAGGACAATCTCGTCAACATGGTGGCAAAGTCGTTGACTATCATACTGGCTGTTGTGTGACCTGACATTGCCGCTATCATTGATGCCTTTCCATGGTGTGAGCCTATTTATATTTCCCATCCCATTTTCATTCACAATATGATCGACTTTTAAGTGCTCTATCTCCCATTGTGATTTCCTGGCATGTCAGTCAAGAAGAGAATGGCAGTGGCACAAGTGTCTTCAGAACGGTATGTGGAACAGCCATTTCAGTACTCACTTCAAAAAGAAGTAAGGTTATTTCGGTTACTCACCTTGCATATGCCTTGATTAATTACAATAGGCGAGTGGTAACATCGCACCATCAACATCAGTGAAGCTGAAGACTTACTAGGATGTTATATATGATAATTATAAACCCTGGAATTGCTATAATTTGAATAATTATTGTGAGCTAAAAGGTAACACCATACAAATGTAGATATAGGACAAAAGTCATTGATAATGACTACAAAACTTAAGCTGAAATGTCATTGCAACTCAATCATAGCATAAATTGAGACATCTAAGCATTGTTGGAGCTGACTATCTACAATGACATTCAACTACAAAACCTCCATCATTTACCCATGGCCAATCATCTGATAGAAATATGATATTGAATTACCAAGGACAAAAAGATGGAGAATTTGCCACTAAATTATGGAGATCAGGAAACAATACCTTTATTACTTCAGTTAGCAGCTTATGCAAGATCAGGCAAGCAATATGTGAATGGCCCATATATCATAACAATATTAAAAAGTAGAATTTGACCACTAAGTGATATGTCTTTTCCAATAATCCATCATCTGATAGAAACATGATATGGAATTACCAGGGATAGAAGGATGGTCAATTTACCACTAAGTTGTAAAGATTGGGAAACAACTCTTTTGTTGTTTTACCTAGAAGCTTATGCAATATCTATTAAATAATGTGAAAAAATATGATTTGACTACCAAATGATATGTCTTTCCCAACAATCCATCATCTGATAGAAACATAACACAGAATTACCAAGGACAAAGGAATGGGCAATTTGCCACTAAGTTGTGGAGATTGGAAAACAACACCTTTATCACTTCACTTAGAAACTCATGCAACATCTAGTAAGTAATGTGTGAATGGCCTATATATCATAATAGTGTGAAAAAAATAGGATTTGACTATCAAATAATATGTCTTTCCCAACAATCCATCATCTGATAAAAACATAATATAGAATTACCAAGAACAAAGGAATGGGCAATTTGCCACTAAGTTGTGGAGATTGGAAAACAACATCTTCACCATCTTACTTAGAAACTTATGCAACATCTGGTAAGTAATATGTAAATGGCATACATATCCCAATAATGTGGAATAGTAGAATCTAACTAACAGATGAAAAGCTTCTACCCATGACATACTATCTGATAGTGATCATGTAGGATAGATTAACTTGGATATCACATGCTAAGCTTTCAACTACAAGATATAGGACCCCATACACACTTAATATTTTGGTCTTGAATAGAATGTAATATCTTGCTGTCAAGACATTGAGCTGATGCTTGTAAACCTTATATATTTGTAGAGATTCTCAAGGTATCTAGTTGATGAGAATCCATCTTGTATCTACAGGCGAGATTAACATAGTATTAAGTAGTTACGCACGGGCAATCTGCAGCCTAATTTACTGCTGAGAACACTGCTGGCTTGCCTCCGCCACAGGCTGCTCAATGGCAGACGCAGAGGGCTGAGTAGCAGTCTGAGAGCCAGCTGGCAGAGATGTCGTTTGAGGTGCCTCGGCCACAGCGTGCTGGGCAGCCAAACGTGCAACAGACAAAGCTGCAACTCTTTCGGGAGCACGAGGTATCTTGCGTTGATGTCTGAAAACCTTCCTGCTATAGTGTCAGCATTTAATGTAGAAAGTAAGTCATGGTATTGTACCTGTCCCACCAAAGCAGCAGCTCATGGACTCGCACCTTCGCGGCTGGCCCAGGGGGAGCTTCAAAATAATCAATAATGTTGTAATAAAAGCTATGAGCATCAAAATCATTATTGATAATCTGCCAGTATGTGAGGCTAGACAATGCAAACCGAAGCTGCAGTTTCATCTGTCAGTGGTCATGAACATGCTTCTCATTTGGCAAGTTATCGTACCTGAACCGCAGCATAAGCAACTGCCCGTGGCTTGACAGTACGCATGCCGATAAGGGAGGCAACAGGGGACCGTGTACTCTTGTCAGCAGATGAGCGCAGGCGTCTCTCACAGTATGCATTTCGAGTCTCAGGGTGTTCACCAGCGGAAACCTCTAGAGTGGAGCTAGGAGTGGTGAAGATGAGTTTGAAAGCCTGGAAGCATGAAATTCAGTATGCATCTGAGTCCTCACTTAGCCAAAGGAGCATGTACCTTCAGTAGTAGCGTAGATCGGAACAGGCCTTTTTCTATGTTGTCCAGATCATACTTATGTCCCATGTCGTATAGGAACTTTGGCCAAGAGTCTTCGGTCACTAGGAATTGTGGGTGGCGCTCGTGAATATTCTTCCGTACTCTAACAATCATCAGGCGTATGGGTGTGTGGGAGACAGAACACTTACTCGGGATCACCCCAATCATATTCGACAGGGCAGGGAAGACCACCTGTCACGTTGTGCTCCAAACCACGGTCAGACTTCAAAGCGGGCGAAATGGACGGGTCAAGGGGACTGTAAAGACGTTGAATCCAGTCCACAACCTCTTTTTTAAGGTTGGCGGCATCGTCGCCACAAGCCCCATTGGCACCTTTCCGCAACTGGAACACGTTAGATAGACTAAGGAACTACAATAAATATTTATTTACCTCTTTAAATATTCCCTCAAGTTCATTCGGTTTGCAACTCGTTAATCTAGGCTTGATCCACGGAAAAAATTCCAAGAACTCTTGAAAGGCCCAGTAGAGACGGTCTTGCCTGCCAAAGTTAAGTATCGTTTAGATGAAGAGACAGTGTGAGGCAACTTACCCAGGGGAGTGAGGGAATGGCCCATTAGGGTCATCCTCGTCGTCCAAACCATCTTCCGCGATGGCTGCCTGTCGATCGTATTCGCGGACGAGGTCGGTTGGGTTATTGAACAGCGCAACGACCCTTCGGAATATGCGTCCTTTGTTGACAGTACTGGCAGTGTTTCTGATGGTATTCTGAACTGTCAGCCGGCAACCACTTTACAAGCAACTTGGGGACTTATGACCGCCTAGCTTCCTTGTTCAAGCGAAGTTGTTCAACTTCCTCTTCTAACTCCCTGATTTGACGCTTCTCTCGAGATAAAGCGGAATTATCCTGATCTCTAGTACTAGCATCATTGATAGCTGTACGCGTAGCGGTGGGGATGGGATTGGCAGACATAGCAGAAGAGCCTGGTGGAGATGACTCGGTGAGTGAGTCCGAGTCCGAGTCTTTACTATAGCATGGTCCTGAAACCCAAATCAAGATGGCATCAGGGGCCAGATAGTTCGTGTTGTGTCAAGAGGCTACTCACAGGGTGCAGGATGCCGTGACAGGGGGCGAAATACAGAAACGTGAACTGAAAGTTCAATAGCCGAAACCAAATTAATGAAAAGTGAGCAAATGGTTGGCGACCAGCCCTATTCCAACTTGAAGTTGCCGATGCAGTCGCAGGATGCCATGACTGAAGACTAAGTACGGCTTGGAGGTGTGAATTCCGAGTTACGACTGTGTTCCAACCCGGAGAGGCTGTAAATGGACTACAGTGTGTCATGGCTAGACTTGGAAGACGAGTGTGGGAATACAAACTCTTAAGTTTCATGGTCGAAAACATCGGACAGCAAACTTGAAGGACTCAAATGCCAATGAGCCTACTAGTATATCCAAGTTAGTGGGTCCACGTCAGGGTAAAGGGACTGCCGACCTCATTCCAGTAGCTGCCGGTGAGCGTCGGGATGCCGTGACCATAGACGAAGATAGGGTACCAGGAAGGTGAACTCTAAAGATCAATGGAGGGCAGATTGGCGAAAAAATGAGTATACGTTCAAGTTAGCGGGTCAAACTCAAGCGACCAACCTTATTCCAAGAAGGCAACAAGTGCGGGAATGTGAACTCTAAGTTCCATGGTTGAATACATCGGATAGCGAACTTGAAGGACTCCAATGCCAGTGAACCTACTAGTGTATCCAAGTCCAGGTCAGGGTAAAGGGACTACCGCTCCCATTCCAGTAGCCGCTGATGAGCGTCGGGATGCCGTGACCATAGGCGAAGATAGGATACTGGAAAGGCGAATTCTAAAGATCAATGGAGGGCAGATTGGCAAAAAAATGAGTATACGTTCAAGTTAGCAGGTCAAACTCAAGCGACCAATCTTATTCCAGCAAGTGCTTGACAATGGGTCACGGTGGGATGCTGTGATCGGAGACGACTCCGAGGTATGATGGGGTGAATTCCAGGCTCCGGTCATTTTTCGGGAGGTTACCCATGAGCTAGTATGGGATACTGGCATGACTGGGGACAGGGATGCGGGAATGTCAAGGGAGATTCTACGTTCACTGGCAGTGGCTGAAAACAGAATGGCAAAAGGTCATCATGAGCCTAGATTGCGATGGGTCAAGACAAAGAAACCAACCTTGTTCCAAGTGGCATAGACTGCCGATGGATCGTGGTATGCCGTGACCGGGCTTGAATAGCTAAGAAAACATTGGCGCAGGATGAGCTAGATTGGTGGGTAAAGGTTACCTACTGGTATCGTAATGCTCAGGTTTGCATCCGAGTCAAAACCATATATATTTCGCCGAGGGCACCTTCAAGTTAAATCATTTGGCATCTGGCACCACTAGCGCATACCTAGAGAATGCTGTCGTCAGAGGATGTTCGTACTGTTGGCAAATGGTCTTACAACCCTCTAATTGCTGCGTATCACCTCCGGGTCAGGTGGCAACTTGGATGAACTTGCATCAAGTTGTACCATTCATTGGCCCAGTTACTGCCACCCAGGCTGGGCTTGAAGCGATTCCAGAGATCGCGTAGACTCTTGCGTTGCTTCTATGCCCTCCAACAAGAGGCGGTCAGCCTTGAAGTCAAGTTGCTTCGCACCTTGTATAAATTGCTTCAAGCTC
>JBBPMA010000247.1:12383-33565 GCA_038090075.1 Xanthoconium purpureum | reverse complement strand
CGCTAGCGCTCACCTCCGGGTTCACCGAAGTCGCACTGTCCCCGCAGTCCACAACTGGAAAATGATAACAAGTGCTTGTAAATAGTTGGACTCCAAAATGATCCGTGCATCTCTATGATTTAGTTGGATGAACTTTGTGTAAGTAGGCATGGAATGCTGTCGACTATACAGGTCAAGGTTATTTGTTCGATCCCAAATGAGCTAACCCGGTAACTCGGTGGAAGTGGCACTGAAGAAGTGATAAGTATTAGTGTTGTTCATCAAATCCCGCCCGTGGATGCTCGAAACCGCTCCTCCCGACTCCCTATCCCCTCTGCGCTACCGTACAGGCCCTCGGCGATCCTCGGAGGAGGGCGCCTGACGGATGCGGCAAGGGACCTGGCGTCCTCTCTCTCACACACTAACGATAAACCAGGTAGCGCTTCGCGCTACCTGGTTTCTTCCACCAGTATGTAGCGATCTTGTGACTTATGTAAAACAAAGTCGTTCTGTTACAGCTGCATGAAAATGGGGATACAGTTCCACTGTACGCTATTATGTGTTCAAAGGACCACGGCATATCTTGATTATGAAGAGAATTAAATACCTTTCGTCCTCATACACAATCCAGATCCATTACGCTAAGTGCTAAAGGACACTACTGTTCCAATATCAAATCGCCGAAACTGCTAGTGCTTCAGCGGGTTCGTCGCGCGAAATGTCGCGTGGCGTTGCAACCAAAAGTTGCCTACGATGTACCAGCTCATCTGGGATTTCAGGAACTACGAAGCCACCAGGATAGCCCATTGCAGAGATAAGCCAGAAGACGAGGACCTCCAGGACCGTTGGCATGCGAGCGTCAAATGCATAGACAGGGGACACGAATGAAGCAGTCCAGCCTTGTATTACATGTTGGTAAGAGGTAGCCCACCAGCATTCCGAGGACACTCACCAGCGGAGAAAACTCCAAAGGTCCAATGTGTGTAGGTGGTGACGATGAACCATGGACAGTTTCGACAGATGCAAGCATCCCAAACCTTCCCGGGTGGTCAGTGTCACATTGTCGATGCATTGAAATAGATAAAAACCTTGCTCCAGAGCCATTCCATGCCACAAAGAGTGCTTTGTGCTTTATCTCTCGATGAATCCGATGCAGCACGATCAGGAAACTAAAAACTATCAGTTCTCTTGAGAGACCAGACTCAGGTACTTATTACGCACAGACTGTCCTTGGGAAAACTCTTGCAGATCCTTTACAGAGAGTACCCAAGGTGGCATGAGGAATAAACATAATGCGTGTTGCGAAAACATCGTTTTGCCCTGGTCACTGTTGACATATGACCATGTCAAAGCCTTGAAAAAGGGTGCCTCTTCACAGGGAACGAGTTTCCACAAGTTTGAGTCCGTATAAAGGAGACTCAAAATGCGGCGAGTGCTTTCCAGTGGAAACATATCAATCCAGACAAACACACTGTGAACCTTCGTCGCACACCATCATACGTGAAAGCAATTAATCAGGCATACCGATCGATGTCTTCGGCACGTGCAAGCGGCAAAGGGACTATAGAGAAGAAGGGTTCGCAGGGAATGGTTAAACGTTCCCCTGTATGTTCATCTTCGTCATTCACGCCCAGCGATTTGCATGGTACGAACTCTTCCACCCCTAAGCCTGCTAGTCAGTTACGCACGCACAACCCTGGTGGAATTCACGAACAGTCCGAGATGATATCGTGGAAAAGCGTGGGATTGATTGTATGCACGAGTCTCAATTTGCGGTACCGCTCGGGGTGAACGTTCAAGGGGACTTGAGATGATCCGGGTTCACTACGAGGTGAACGGTAAGCCATGACCGGGAGTTTCGCTCCCCGTATATAGCACTGCAAGTTGTCCGATGCTTTGCGCGCCATGTTGTACAGGAACGACAAGAAAGTGAAGACGAGGGAGCTGAGGGCCACATATATGTATGAGGCGTAGAGTTCAGCGTTCGAAACACAATTAGCTTGGAAGAGTCTCCATAGAAACTCGGGGCATTGTATGAACAGTCGTACGTGTCTAACTTGGAGAATAACACAAACCAAAAGAGTACAGCATCGGAAACAAGAGTGTCAATTGACCAAATATGGAATCGACGACTCGCAATGAACGGAGAACCGTCACTACGGTAGCGCGTCAACCAGCTACTTATATATCACTTTCATACCAGGCTGCGCCCCTTGATCCTCCATCACTAGGTTTGGAAATCCACGTTGATTGACCTTGACGTTGTCAATGAGCGCTGAGCAACAGTTCGTACTCCCGAGTAAAGTAAATGCACATCTTCCGCTGACTGAAGACGCACCTAGAAGCTCTGCAAGTGAATGAAAATATTTCAACGACCAGTTCGTGTAATGAGTTTCCATTATGCATATTTTGAAGATTATAAGCTGTACCTGTACTAACTAGCTAGCGGCGAGCACGCCAGCGCGACCGCAAAATGCCGGACTACATGAGTTTGTCACATAACAACTGGAACTATGATCCCACCGCAAACACTTCTCTCCTCGATTGTTCATAGCAACTGAAACAAATAGTAGGACTGATACGTATTGGGTTCTTGACGGGCAACGCCATCAATCTGATACAAGCCTGGGATTTACATCCTTGAGCTTAAGTTAGCAAGCTCTCATTTGTGCTACTTTGAGATCACTTCCTCACCGACAGGATGTATATGTCTTCTGCTGAAGAGACAGTTGGGTCTCAGGCAGTCCTGTAGTCGCGTCGACATGGATTCAAAATGCCCGCAAGGGGTGTGGAAGCGACCGTCAATTATCTGGAACAGAATGATAGTTATTAGTTGTGATTCTAAACGAGAGAAGCGCGCACATTATGACACATTTCGAGAAGTAAAAACTGGGTTGGAAGGAGCCTGAGCGAACGAAAGCCCGAGGGTGCTTATAAGTCGTCTCTAGTGAATGTACTACCGCCATGGTTGATGGATTTCATGTGGATGCCACGGTTGTGTCACAGACGCACACGGAAACCTCATTTCCTATGGTCCCCGGTCACATTGACAGACCCGGCGAGGCGAGGCTGATATATCGCAGAATTGGAAAAGAGCAATACGTTGCACGCATAATTTGCAGCCCTTTTGCGGTCATTTGCGGTGGACGCATAACGAATGTGAAGTGTACGGAGCTCGTCATTGACGCGGGATGGTAGCATAGTCACGTCCTACTACCAACGTCGGCGTGAGGTTTCATTTTCTCGGCGGATTAACGAGATGAACTTGGGCCATTCCTGTCCCTGCACGAGGTGCAAGACAATTTATCTCCGACGCCGTGAAGCGGTGCATCGCACGGGAAGAACGATTCATCGTGGTAAACACGAGGCGCAGAGGGTGCGGGTGAGCAAATTGGGGGCGTCATTAGGTCAGAGAGTCGACCCATTTGCTTTGATCGCTGTTAATGCCGTTGATGCGACTGATGGAATTGTGCTATTGGTTACACGTAGCTTCTTACTGGAACTTTGTCGGCTTGATAACATCTTAAAGTTGACCATCAGTAGTGAATAATAAGAGCAACATGAGCTCAATCACGAATTGAACAACGATCGTCGCATCAGTCAAGCGTCGCATAGCTGCGAGTGGGGCAGGGACTTGAGAGTCGTATAAATCCATCCGTACAAGGGTCTTCGGCTCTTGGTCAATCGCGGCAGACAAACCCCGCAAGTCACCTCACCCCCAAGCATTTCACAGCCTTATACGTTCTTGCCGCATTCCCAACAGAATCCTGGTCTTGTCATTTGACGGCGGCAGTGACTGTCTCACCAAAGACAGCCGTACATGGTGCTTCAAGGGTCGCGATATTGATCGAATCCGTTTTAAGCCACACGCGGCGCAGCTGATCCGTATTACACTATTCCGCTTGGAACTTTCGAGTTCCAACCGAGTGTGAAACGGCCAGGGAAGGCTGAAGGCGACCGGACCGTCACTATTAACATGCCAATTTAAAATCATGTAGCATACAGCTTTGAAGGCGTGGACGGCTTCGCTCAGCCACCGCGCCGACGTATCGTGCTGACCAGTTGCACCTTTTTTCTGACCTACAAGGGTAGTCAGCACGCGTGGACAAGAAGGTGGAAGATCTGTACGTGCCGCATCGGCAAACCGTTTTCTCCACCTTTCGCTGCGAAGACGTGCTCTTTTGTCGCCTTTCTTTTCGTGCCGGACAGTCAGTGCAATCTCTTTGGCTACATTATTTTGTCGTAGACGAAGGTTGAGTTGTTGGAAAGCGTTCTGCAGATCTCCATTCCGAACCACGAGTCGCCTACCTGTGTGGAACGTTTGGCCTTATGCAGTCCATGTGTTGACAGACGTACCTGTCCATGCGTCGGGAGGTGAAGGGAGGTTTAAGTTCTCGCTTTTGTTGGCCCACATCTCTGCTGGTGACTTGTCCTCCGAGAGTGATCCTTTGAAACTCAATGCTTTTCCTAGCATGTCCTTCATGCTGAACGGAGCCGGGTTCGGTGATGTGGCGGGGAACCGGGAAGTGTATCGAGCAGTGCTCAGGAATGTTGGAGAACTCGACGCCGCAGACAACGAAGGAATAGCATGTCGTAGGATAACCGGCGTAAGCTGACGCCGCCAGAACATCGTCGTACAAGTTGAAAGTATTTGGACAGTCATCGGAACCGGTTGGTCGGGTGTCGGATGAACAACAATGTCTTCCGTCCTGCAGGAGGAATTCGAGGTTGCAAAACCTTTCATATTCCGCGCCATCGTTGCTCACTAAAAATTAGGTTCTTGAGGCCATATACCCCTCGGAGCTATCAAGTTCGTGTCCGAAAGTTCTCTGTGCTTCGTTCGCTCAACACTCATTCAAGTCATATCGGACAGACAGATCACAATCGATGTCGAACCAGACGCCGTTATAGACGCTGCGGAACCATGTGAGTCAGCTGGTCTAATTTCTCGTGTAGAACCAAGTTCATACTAGGGTGTGGAAGCAAGTCAAGCTGAAACTAACTGTCAATTACACCAATGACTACCCCGAGGCTCTGCCCGAACTACGGTTGGAAGTCGTTGATGGTGAGATAAATGAATCAGAGACTGAGGAACTTCTGAGTGGCCTTTCGGATGTAGTATGTCACGACTTTTTTTTCCCTCTCAGAGATCGGATGTTGAGTATGTTGCAGGGCGAAGAGAACAAGGGCATGGCAATGACGTTCACGTTGGTGTCACATCTTAGGGAACAACTGGCAGGTTTGGTGGAAAATCGTGTAAAGGCACGCATAGCAGAGGAACGCGAACGGGAGCGTCTGGAGATTGAAGTGAGACACCTGTTGGACTCTATGGCCCAGGAATGTTGATCACCCGACTATGTTAGGCGGAGGAGGCACGCACTCGTGGAACACCAGTCACGATCCAATCCTTTAAGGTCTGGAAGGCTAACTTTGACAAGGAGATGTTACAAAAGAAAACTCGGGACGAAGAAGACAAGTTACGTGGTCTCACCTCGAAGGAGAGGGAAGAGGTCAAGAAGATTGCAACTCGCTTGACTGGTCCGCGATCCCTCCACTACCTCTGTCATCTAATGAACGCTGTCGACAGGTCGCCAGCTGTTTGAAAGAAACAGGAATCTCGAGCACGAAGATGACATTCTCATGGAGGAGGGGTCTGTCTCTGTTGACTTTAGTCAGTACGACCGCACTCAAGTGGCAGAAGAAGACAACGAGGAGGACCGCGTGCACTTCAGCGACAGTGACTAAGAGTCATTTCTTTCACTTGATATGACCTTGAGATAGCACGGGGGATCATGTGTTGCATCTATAATCTAAGTTTCTCAATGATATTGAGATCTACAGGCCTGCTATCATGCCAACCTCCACCTCGGTACCGACAATGATACGTTCCTCAGAGGCCTCAACAATAACTTTACAGCCTAGTCCTTCTGACCCCACTTCCGTCAAGAATCCATTTATCTCCTGAAGCTTCTTCCTATTTTGTCGGTTTCGACAGATATCTTCTGCCGTAGCACGCAACCATTCGATCACTGGAGTGCATACCCACCGCCTCACCTGACCCCAACCACCATTCGATTCAAACCATCCGAGGTGACCACCATTAGGGGTTACGACCATCACCACCCATTCATTCTCTTTTGTATCCACTGGTACTTCTTGAACGACTGGGTCATCTGCAGCATTGATCGAAAGAAATGGTATCCGAACGTTTCCGAGCACCTTGTGACTGGAGGCATATTCGTAATAATCCAATGCGGATGCAAAAGGCCAAGGAGGCGAGGAACCGCCTCCGACCCTGGTAAAGACCTGATCAAACGTGTCGATGGTCGGCCACCTCAAGGCAGAGGCCTGAGTCGCGGCTTCAGCTACGGTGAGGTTAGGATCACGAGTAAGCAAGGAAGTGTGCTTCCTAAGGATGTTTACGAGGTTTTGACCCATTCCCCTGGAGTAAACATGGCGTCCAATGTACGTAGAATTAAGCCTAATCAAGACTGAGCAGGCTTCAGATCAAAGATCGAGGCCAATACTTACTTCTGGACGTTCGCTATCAAATTCCACGGCTACAGCGACGGATCGGGTTAATTTCATCTCCTGAAAACTAGAAGATGCAACCTACACATCCTATGACACATGCTGACTGGAAGCGACAATGTTTCCCTTCCTCGGCGATGTAGCGGGTCATTACATTTGCTCCGAGGGAAAAGGAAAGTCCCAGTAGGGGAGCATCCGGGAATTGATTGGATATATGAAATACAGCCTGACGGATATCGTCCGTGTGTCCGGCAGAGTAAAGCTGAGGGCTCGTGATGGGCACGCCAGCACCTACAAATGGCCAGTTTCATTAGCACGTTTTTTGCAGTGAATCGCGATACCACCCACATCCGCGGAAATTAACGACCACAGCACGATAGCCAAGTCCGCCTTGTGAGATCGCTCGACAAGCGGGCGCCAGTATGGCTCTCACGTACGATTCATGCGAGCCTTAAGAGCATCATGCGCGAGAGTCACGCATGCGACAGAACGATCTTACCTCCGGTCAGTCCGTGCGTGACTACCACAATTGGAGTGTCAGACGGCATGTCGCTGTCATCCACTGGAGTAAAGTCAAGTCCCCTAAGCAGTACAACTCTTATCAAATGTGTACATCCGGATTATCGTGGTCTAGGACTGACAGTGTTCCGCCATCCTTTAAACCGAGAAAGGTCCTAAAGCCTCGGGTTGAGGTGTGAACTGAGCATAGATGATGATTCTCACCTCTTGTAATTTACCCTGTCTCTTTGCGAAAAATCACCGAGGGCGCAGTAGAGGGTCTGCATATGGCCACTAGTGGAAGATTAGTTTCATTTTGGAACTGAACGTCAGACTACGAGACCTCGGCAGCCACCAAGTGGGATGAAACGTGGAGAGCAGGCTAGGACATCGTTTCTCCACGAGCTCTTGAATAGTAATGGATTCCTTTCCGAGCAGCCCCTTGGTATGAATGAGAGCGGGAGGGGAAGGATACCTAACTTGTGTGGTGGGATCCTGGTGTGAGGGCGCGAAGAGAAAACTCATGTTGATGGGGTAGAAGAAGCGAATGGACTGAACAAAGGCTAAAGTCTCGGAACTTGACAACGACGTGGCATGATCAAAGTAGTATTCACTGGTAGACTTTTGATGTCAAGTCACGGGTCACGGTCACCCGCCAACGAACCGAACCACCATGTCCCTGTACAAGACCCAGCGTTGCCGTGTAGGGACCTTCTTTTACCTATCGCCAATCAGTCTGACCCCCCGTCGCAAAGCACTTTGACGAGGCTGGCAATCCTATCAAACCATACTGTTCACAAGGCAACAAGTGCCGGCGCGTAACTTATCTACTAACTAGCCGCGACGGCGTATCCACCTGGCTTCTCCCGTCTCTAGGTTCATCCATCCAAACGATCATCAGTGGGCCAAGCTCAAGCGTAGGAGTGAAGGTACCCCTTCTCCGGAGAACCGCGAGGCTGCAAGATCAAAAGGGAAGAATAAGGTCCAATTGTCCCCAAGTAGCCCTCCGCGTCAGCGCTCCTCGCCATTGATACCACAGACCGATCTATTCAAGCGCAAACAGAAAGACACGCCTCGAGAACATGATCATCGAGACTGGCCTGTTCGGAATGGTGATCGTCGGCGTGATTCTGATTCCTGGGTCTATGCCCGAGACCGCAATGGCCCTTTCGAGCCAGGATATTCGTTGAAGAGAGCGAATGACGAAAGCGACCGATACCCAAATCAGCGGCCGAGGCTGTCTGAAAGAGTCAGTCATACGACGTGTCATGTATGTGATCGTGTCTGACATGCCGCTAGCCCCTGTATGCATCTGCCTCCGCGGCTAGATACAACAACACCCGCCTCCCAACGGAGACAGATAGGATTCCTTGCCCAGTTCCATACGTCTCTGAACGCGATCCCAAAACAACGTCAAAAGCTTCGGATACTTTCCATCGTCTTGCAAAGTCGGTATTCATTATTTCATCGTTGAAAATAACTAATTTGTCGACCAGATTATGCTGCGAGATAGTTCAAGATACCTGCTTCCTGGATCGAGAGGAAGACAAATTGAAAGCCTTCACCGGTCTTTCGTCGGAGCTTTCCAGAGCTGTCCCCGACGCCGCAATGGCGGTGACCCCTGCACTCGCTTCAGTCATCACTGGTCATACTCGAACTAGGGAACGACTGGAAAATCACGTGGAGGAGCTGGAAGCTCTGTGGAAGACGCTGTTCGCCATGCTTGAGAGTGATATATCCAAGGTTATTGACTCACGTCTGGAGCAGGCGATGACCCTTCTTGACAAGGAGAGGGACAATGCACTTCGAGTGATAACACGTTCGCAGAGACTCATCAGCGACGGGTTGCACGATGGAACAACAGGACCTCGGACAGACGGTTGGAGAGAGGCGGCCACGGATAGGGCCACCATTGTGTCAGAGCGGGGTAACGGCGGACCGACTCCGATAAGCATGTCACCTGAAGAGACGCGTCACAATGGAGCCTCCACTTCCTTGTCACTCGCACCGACACAAGAGGGGGACCTCGGAACGAGCCTAAGGATTGTACTTGAAGACATGAAAATGCAGATGGATCGACAGACGAGAGCAATCGAATTGCTAGCGCAGGAAAATCTCCAGGTTGGTTTGTGCTGGCTTGAGTGACATGCAGCTGATTACGATTAACCCACAGCTGAGATCTGCGACAGACCGTGTTCCTCTACAGATTGTTCCACCAGATTCCACCTCGTCTTCCCCGAGGAAACCGTCGATCATGTAGAGCCTTACTGGCGCCATTCAGGATCGCGTTTATCGAGCTCATGCGTACAGTTCAAGCGTCGTGGAGCGTCCGGGTTGTAGTCCTTTTGTACCATTCGATGAGGGGATTCCAGGAACGCCAGCTCGGGCTGCATTTTCTTCTCTGGAGTCGGTTTTCCTTGTACTTTGTCTACATATATGCACGAATTTTCGGCTATTGATGGAGGGCGAATCACGTGCCCTGTGACCAACGCGGTTTGAACGTTGCACCACGCCGTCGATCACACACTCAAGTCGGACCTTTCGCGCTGTCGTCCACCGCGACATGGATGCACCCACCGCAGACGCGCTCAATGTATCTCCCCACAATGGTCCGCCGCAGTCGCCAGACAGAATACCTGTTGCAGTCGTCGCGCGACGGCGAATGATGAAAGCTCGTGCAGTTGGCTCTCCTGTCCGTCGATCACCGCGCCTGTCTTGTCTTCCACCACCACCACCACCGAGTCATCCCCAGGACGCGCAAGACCCAAATGAAAGCACCGATGGCGAATCCGAGAGTGCCAATGATGTTGCTCTTCACCTCTTTCGCGACGAAACACCTGAGAACGATGACTTCCCGCCAGACGGTGAGCAACAAATGTACCCGAGTATATTCCTCTCACTATCATTCCGTCGTAGAACCTTCCACGATACTTGCGAACAGGATTATGCGAGCACACGACAACCCTTCACCTCCCCCGCGGGACGCTGCACACCCTGGCATCAACTACGTTCCTGGGAAAGACGGCCAATTCCCATTGCACGCTGTATCCGTGCCCCCGAGCACATTTCGTCCCATAAACCTTTTGGAACGCCTTAATCAGTGCTCAGATCCATCTTTCGATGTCACACATACCCCGCGGATTCCAACTTCGGGTGTTCAACCAGATATATCAGAGCCTGGCGCCAACCCTTCAAACGATTTCATCTCATCTGAATCTTCTTCACCATTTATCACATCTCTGCCGCATGAGGATTTGGAATCAATTGAGGCAGTTCCTTCGTCGTCCACTCAATATACAGTCGGCGATCTTCCAATACTATCTCAGCATGTATGTGAACCTGCTAACCTTGTAGATGATGTTGTAACTGATGTATTTTCCAACCTACCGCTGGACTACATGGACAGTCGATAGCCATTACCAGTTCCCTTGACACTGAGGTTCCCAACTCACTTGCAACACAGGTTGTCGATTCGTTTCCAAATGCTACCGTGCCTTCCGCCTCGGATAACCTTCCACGGATGCCTCCGCCCTGCTCTGAACGACGGCAAAGCGCTAGCAAATCTTCACCTCTCACACCCAACACAAAGATGCTGTCATTCCCGTCGTCAGATGAAAATGGTAAGGTTTCACCAAGCGTCAAGACGACAGCTCCCGGTGGGCAAGATAGTGGCGGAGAAGAAGTGTTGTCCGTGGACAAGTGCAGAACGACGAGCACGAAGGAGCTTGATCGCAACTCGCTCCAAACATTAGACTCTCGTTCTCCGAAGTCTATCAACTTGCTCGCTGGCGTGCCTCTGGCCCTAGAACCAACTCTATCGATCGAGCAAACCGACTCACCCACGGACACCGTCTGCACTGAACGTCAGTCAACGACACCAACCCAGATGTCCACACCTTCCGTAATGCAACCTAATTTTCCCCGGATATCCGTTCAACGACCAGTCATTGCTCCCACGCCGGTACGAGCGAACAGTGCTCGGAAACTGAATTCCCCTACCAAGTTCTCGTTGGAAGCCGATGAAATCTGTCGTACCCCCGCGCAAAGAATACCGATGGAATCTGCCCTTGGACGCGGGACTTCTTCGTTTCAGAGGACAATACGGCTAACTACGGGGTTAGACCAGTCTCGGTCAGGACGCTTTATGGCAATAAAAGCTCCCGTGTTCACGCGGCCAGCTCTTGATGACCCATCTCGCACCCCGGCAAAGCGAATACCTATAACGGACTTGACAGCCTCCCCAACTAGGGGAAGTCAAGGCCAAAGCTCCCCTGCGCGGCTCAGTCTCCGTGCAAGGAGCGCGTCCGTGGAGCCACGCCCCTTGGGAACTATCCTTGCTCGTAGTCGATCTGTCGAGCCTCGTGCGACGGTTTCGAAACCTGATAATCATGCAAAGATCAGACAACCTATTTTTCCGACAGTCCATATACTTCCGAGAGCTGGTGCTAAGCTTCCCTTCCCTCTTGTTCCTGGCCAGAAGTCAAGCGGAAAATTTCCGCCGTCCATCCCCGAAGAACGCGAGATTGGAAACGCTCAGACTGACGCTACCCTGGGCAGAGTGGTACAGGGTAATGCAGTGTCTCAGTTGAGACAGTCATCCATCAACAGTCGTATTCCGCGAATTGGCCACAAGCCATATGCAAGACCTCCGAGAAGCGACAAGGCAACACCAAGTACGACGACAGCAAACACTGCTCGCGCACCTGTGAGTGACTATTTCGGTAATGTACATTTCCGTCCAGTAATAATTACTTGCAGGGAGCTCCACTATTTAAACTTGCTTGCAAGAACAACGAACTTGGGAATAATGAAGTGGAAGTGTCTCCCGGTCCCGTTCAACCTACGAATGATCAACATTTGGTGGGATCACTCAAACGCAAACGGGGGCCAGAGGCGACAGCCCCTCCCAATTCTCGTCCTGTTATGATTCGTCAGGTAGTGCCAGGAATGCTGAGCGAGAAGTACGCTCCCAAGCCTGCAAAGTTTCCTTCTCAAGTCCAGGCACCTTCAGAGCCCAGCCCGCCAAAGCTTCCCCAGCCATTAAAGTTTCGCAAAGTAGTAGATGGCATGTTATCAGCGCGATACGCGCCAGCAAAGGCAAAGGCAAATCTTGCACAAACGGAACTGTCGGATTCCAACTCGCTTCCTCCATCCCCACTTTCGGAGCTTTCGTCATCATCGGACGAAGGGTCCCCCCATGAAAAACTTCCTCCTACCACACCTCCTGCGTGTTCTAAAGGCAAGACATCAGATACCCCAGGAACAAATGTTGATCCCTCCGCGGGGGAACTTGACACCCACGAACACTCCTCGCTGCACCAAGTTGCTGATAATGGCGAACCCTCCAGCCGTCCCCGGAGGACCTCTCGTGCTCGCAAGCCAGCACAACAACAATATATTCTTGATGTCTTTAACGGGACTACCTCCACACGGCCACCTCCAGCTCGTCGTAAACCACAGCCTCGCACAGAGGGTGATTGCTTCATGGGCATGAGCGCTACAGCACTGAAAGCGCTCACTACTTCCAACACGACGAAGAATCAACAGACTGTGGCAGTACTGGCGACCGAGGTTATTCGGAAGGAAGGTCTAAGGCCGGAAAGTCCAACGGTGAAGACACGGACAATTTTGCAGAAACAACGGGATGAAAGGGACACGCGCAAGAGAAACAGAGCCCAAAGGAGAGCTCAAATGAGCGAGGAGGATTTGGAGGGTCGATACACCGAAGGGCAGAGCGGACCGGACGACCGTGTATCTCCTGATGCGCCTGTTGGTCCTGATGAAAATGCTTGTGTTATACCACAGAAGTATCACCGAGGTCCTGGGGACGAAGAAGACTACGAGACTCCGGAGCGACGCGCGCGCGCCGTCGAACCGCTGAGGCTCGAAGGGGTGGACAGAATAGTCAAGCCAGTGAAACAAGTCAAATGGCATCGAGGCTCACCAACTGCGGTTTACCTCGACGATGTTGAAACCAAGCCAAAGTCTTTGCTGAAGAACGTTGTCGTGAGAGGTTGCTTAGCGCCCACATCAAAGGCAGGTTATTATGACATAGTCATCTAAACATGCACTAATCTACCCTCTCAGAACCTTCCTCTCGACTCTCTTGGGAACCTTGTCGACTTGGATAACCGACTATCTCCTGAGCTCATTTCGGAACACATTGTAGTAAAGAGGTATCTTTACGATAATGACATCGAGCCAGAACCTATCCCCGCGAAGATGACGAGGTCGAAGAGTAAGAAGAGCAAAAACTAGTGTTTACTGGTCACAGTCATCTCCATTTATGATAACATTGCTGTATCCTTATTTTTACACGTTTGCATCTTGTCCTGATGGATTTCTTCATACATAAATCTATGACTGCAGACTACCTCAATGTTTCGGAGACCTGTAGTTGAGAGTGGCTGTCGCTTGGTTCACTGGAAGCACAAAGACTTCAGCAATGTTTACGTGAGGTGGGCGTGACGCTGCCCAAACAATTTCTTCTGCTATGTCCTCGGCAACCACTTGTGCTACAATAAGCAGACGTTGGGGCAATGACAGATTTCTCTTGGTACTCACGCGGTTGTAGGCCCTCGTAAACCTTGTCCGCTGCCGATTTGTCGCCCTTGAAGCGCACAACAGAGAATTCAGTCTCAACCATGCCTGCAATATTACGAACAAGTTTGCTAAGTACCCGGTCGGAGCATAACGCGACTTACCGGGCTGAATCTCGGTCACCCTGATGGGTGTGTCAACAAGCTCTCTCAGTAATACACCAGTGAATGCGTTAACCGCGTGCTTTGTCGCACAGTAGATACTACCTCCGACATAAGGCTCTCTTCCAGCAATGGAGCCAAGGTTGATAATATGACCCGTCTTCCTTTCCTTGAAACCTGGAAGGCGATGAGCATGAAACCAAGCTTAACGGAAAACATACCTTTGACGAGCAATTGGGTCAACGCCATGAGTCCAAAGACATTGGTAGCGAACATATTTTCCACATTCTCGAGTGAGAGATCGCCGGCGCGATCGACCCCGACGACATAACCTGCATTGTTGACTATCAAAGAAATGAGTTGATGCAATATGGCATCGGGCAGTGATCTTACTTACCGAGAATGTCGATATTACGGAGCCCGACGGGGACCTTTTCCAACAACGAGGCGATCTGGGTTTTGTCCGAAACATCAAAAACGATGGGGACGAAACTTCCACCTTGTTGGACACCTGCAGCCTTGTGTGCAGCAGTACATTGTTCTGCTACGCTTTGCAGGGCATCCGCTCGACGTGCGGTGAGAATGACATTCGCACCACCCTTTCAGTGCGAACATTTGAGCGTGGCTGACGAGAGTTGAAGATGAGCTACCGACTTTGGCGAACAATATGGCGGCAGCCTTGATGATCGATCGAGGTGAGCTGATAACCGGGGCGTTTGGGTAAGGCTCACCTCGCCGATACCAGAACTCGCCCCTGTGATGAGGACGGTCTTTCCGAGGAGACGAGAGGCGTTGAACACGGACATGCTGGGAGGGAGGATATCTCACTGGCAAGGATGAATACGGAAGAGCGAGCCGTGATCTCTCGCAGGGATGTATTTATGTAAATCTCCCTCGCAGGCTCAGCAGTCACGCGTCCGACGGTTCTTGTGATCGATCTTCACATGGCTGGCGAAATCTCCACGCCCCTCCAGCGCAGATGGAAAAACTTACTGGCCTGGCTCGAGAGCCATGGCTTTCAAGCACAAGATATTCCCGTCGAGTGCAGAGAAATGACATACGGTTGAGTGCCTTCAGACCTTTCATAAACATCGCTCAAACGAGACACAGCTGGCAATGGCCTCTTTGCACGCGGTCCTTGTATAGTAAGTGATTTTCGTAGTCCTACCGCTGGTGAACTGTACAAATGATATCCGGACTAGCCAGGAAGTCTTCTATTTGTAGTCCCACCAAAAGCGTTGATGAACAAGATGACACTGAAACGGCTCTATCCTCGCAGCACACGAGTAGATAAGGCATTGACCGCCATACAGCTGATCTCGATGCACTTATTCATGTGGCGTCCAAAGGCCGACGAAGATAGCGCAGACCCTTTTTTTGGACCTTACATATCAATACTTCCCCGGGATTTTAGCAGTCACCCACTTACATGGCTTGTCCTATCAAAGCTCAACAAAGCGGACGACCTACGGATGTCCCTACTAGATAGCCTGCCGCCGAGCGTGCTGGCGGCATTACATCGCCTGCACACTCGATTTTGGGATGACTGGTGCAAGGTGCAGACTTTTCATGTAAGCATATGATCTTCCCAGTCTCTCAGACCATTCAAACTCGCCGAAATGTAGCGAAAAACGTCTTTCATAGCATTCTCGGCTCAAGCGCCACCGAACGGTTTCGAGGCAGTTGATGCAATTATGGACTTTTTATGGGCATGGCTCAATGGTAATTTTGCTTCACATCTTGATAAACTTGCAATCAATCCTCTCTATGACAGTGAATACCCGGTGCATATACTACCGCTTGAAACGTGCGAAAACGGATCCAGACAATCTGACGATGTGTCCTATTCTCGATTTCGCAAACCATACTCCAGGTCAAGCGCACATGACTCCCCTCCCAACGAATTCTGAAGTCTGGAATGCTGCACCCGTGAATTCGATCGGGGATGGACTCAAATTCATCTCTTCTAACAATGTGAAGATAGAGGAGAACGACGAAGTCCTCCTGACTTATGGGTTGCACTCGAATAAGACGTTATTCGTGGAATATGGTTTTGTGAATATCTTTTCCAACAATGGGCCTTCTCCAAGCGGAGAAGTGGACGTGCAAGACTTGGTTGAGAAGTACATCTTTGTTGATATACCACTTGGCGAGGCTGTGAGAATTATACTCGTCGATGAGGGTTATTGGGGGTGGGTCTTCTTCTCTGCAGCGATTGATCGTGACCGCCAATCTTGACAAAGGGATTGGACATTGCATTCGACCTCAGATAGTGCCCAACCATCCTGGAGGCTGATCACTGCGTTACGACTATACCATCTTGTCGTGGCTGTTGGTTCTGCCAGAGAAGATACCATTCAACCGTGGCGAGATGTCGCCACGGGAAAACGGCACCAGATTTCTTGCGAGAACGAACGATCCTGGAGAGAAACGGTTGTGTTTCTGTGCGACACGCTGGTTGAGAGAGGTGAGAAGGCTATCGGCGTCGCATTTGATCTCGTGCAAAATAGGAAGGGAGACGAAACCTGGGCTCAATGGATGTCGGAAAACATCCAATCATTGTGGAGAGAAGAACTGTTCGTCGCAAAAGCTGTGAAGGAGTGTGTGTCGAGAGGGGACGAATTTTGAATCACTAGACACCGCCTGCGTGTAACCTGTTTCTGCTGTCTCAGCTGTTGCGCTATCCAGTGGCGAGCTACAGCTTGATACCGCCTTGTGCGGAGCACAGCCACTAAATAAATTAGTCACACCACCGAGCGCTCGAACCGTTCGTTGCAACTTGACACTACAACGCGGCTTCAAGCCAGTCATCACAGTCAAGCCTCGAACCTTCAGGCTTCCTCTCTCCAGGATGGCGGTGGAACCTTTATTGGGCACAAGGGCCCAGAAGGCCTTCATTATCACAAGTATGTCCGCGATTTTCACCACCTCGCAGCCGTCTCACGAATCACGATCGCACATCTGCTTCCATTGCAGTCGCCGTTCGTGAGTAATAAAAGAAGCATCCAATTCCATGCCCTAAACAACGATAACTTGTTCCTCAGAGGCAGTAGTGGTCATTGCGATGGTTGCGACCACCTTTGGAATCGTGAGTCACTTCTCGCGGCGAGATGTCGGATGATAGAAGGGCTTTCTATAGGTACATGCATACCTCGGTGACACTTTCGATCTCGGCCCCTACAAGGTACCGTGTGTGAGTTACTATGCAGTCAGACGCTGATCGTCTACTAGACCTTGTCTTGTTATCTCGCCCTCTTTATTCTCGCCGAGTAATTATTGTCCCAACTCAGCTCAAGCACTTGTTGACATGGTTCTTTCAGGATGTTCGAGCTTTTCATGGCTTTTGATGCCTTGCGGCTGAGAAACGTCATTCAACTTCTAGGCATTATATGTACTGCTGTTGCCAAATTCTCAGGTCTTGCTGGTTGACGACATTTTCTAGTGTTCCACGGTGCTCTCATTGTCTTCTCTGCTCTTCAAGTCCACGAAACAAGGGTGGCACTTGTGCCTTGCAAGCTGGCGCAATGCTCTAACCCTGAATGGCTATGGTTAAAGGTAGAACGTTTCCTCATAGTCGCACCATGCATCGTAGCTGCTTCATGGCTTTTCTTGATTTTCTGGATCAAACAACTTTACGGAGAATTCGGGTGAGATGATCATCCCTAACGGGGTACGTGAGACTAAATTACGTTTAGATGGGTCATATTCCATGTTGTTGGGGCAAGTCCCAAGTTGAAGTGTTGGTAATCTTCATTTCGCCAGCCGGTTCCGTTGGCTGACCATATGCGCGTAGCCATGTATCAGTCCTATCAAATTTTCCTTTGTCTCCTCAAATTCGACTTCTTCTGCTTCGTTGGGGTCACCATGCAGGTGTGTACTCGATCAATATTATGTGTGTACCTTTCGATGGCTGATAACGTGTTACCAGCTCCTCATCGTCGTCCTACACGCTGATTCTGCCGAGTTTGGACTCACCATCGCCGCAATCCCTGTGGTCCTTAGCTTGATAGCCGGTTGTGCTTATGCCGTTCAGCGTGAAATCAAATGGTACGATCTCTACACTTTATCACCTGTTTCATTAGCCAATCTGTCTCTAGGATGATGTCAATAGCACTCGCATTGATGGTACCATGCATGACTTACTGTAGGGATTGCTTTCTACATCCCATGCCAGATGACTAATTCGTGGTCTTTTTTTTTACCACTGCAGTCGGTAAGTACATGCCTCGGTCATACTTTTGTTCGCTCAACTCGCTTTGATTGTAGTCTATAAGCTAGTTCGCTTTTATTTGCCATCCTCCCAAGGGGAATATATCACCACTCGCGCAACCCTATCTGTCTTCAGTCAGTAGGACCATTATTCTTCGAATACACCATTTACTAAATCGTGTACCCCCAGCAATTGTCGCGTTCTTGCTTTTGTTGACTACCTTTTTGGTCGGTCTCAAATGCTTTCACGACTTTGACAAGGGTTTGCAGGACTCCAAGACTCAAGGTCAGTTCTATAAGCCTATTAGGCAGCAAGCTCTAGAGGCATTCAAAATGGGTGATTAACTTCTTTTTCTCAGATATAAATGGGGGGCGACGATACTTATCTTCACCGACGATACCAGGACAAAAGTCTGAGCGGCAATCAACATACGTCGGTGGCACTCCGCTCCAGCCACAGATATCCATTGAATGATCCCAAAATTAACTATGAAGACATGAACTTCACACCACGGACGCTTTTATGGTTCGTAAGAACGTATAGTTGGCATCGCTGTGTGTTCCCTGCGGATTTTCGTGTGCACCCATTTTTATTTAATGTACACACATTTAACATTCTTTAATCCTTGTTCTTATACTCCGTTGAATCAATACCACTTTCGAATACAGTACAAATGAGATCACATATCGATGACATGGTGACTACAGTTACAAGATCATAAGACGGAACATTAACGAAGTAAAGAAACGAGACGCGTCGCGGATGGTCGAGTTTCATAATGATTCTCCCAGCATAACTTGGCTATTTTCCAGAGTGGATCATCTCTCCTGATCGATTCCGGTCTATTCGGATGTTCACCCTTCGTGACACGCTTCATTACATCTCCAAATGAGAGGCCTTCAAAAGGAATCTTGCCAGACAACATCTTGACGCAACGAAATGAACATCAAACGTAGTTTAAGGGTAATTGGAGCTTACCTCGTACAAGACACAGCCAAAAGAATATATATCGGACTTGTCTGTGGCTTTGACGCGGTCGCCGCCTACCATAATTTCGGGCGCCATCCAATACACCGGGTTGTATGCTGCAAGACCGACACGGGTCGAATCCAAGTATTTTGCCGAATCTGAGGCGTGGGATTGGCCAAAGTCACCGAGACACGCGTGGCCGGCATCGTCAACCAACACATTATCCTAATGGGTCTCAGAAAGAACGAAATGGACAGGTTCGAATAGCTCTTACCCCTTTGAGATCCCCATGGATTATGGGCGGCTCATGACGGTGGATATATTCTAAAGCTTCCGCGAGGTCTCTACCCCATCCCCTCGCAAGAGCAAGCCATTCGCGAGGTTGGAATCTTCTCATGTGATTTCTAATGTTGCCATTTTTGAAGAATGGCGAGACGAGACCCATGTCGAAATTACCTTCTGCGACGATCCCCATGAACGGGACAATATTCTTGTGTTGTAGAGTTTTCCATAGGATAGCTTCGCTGGCGAACATCTGATAGTCTGGGTTTCAGTCTGCAAATAATAAAAGGAATCCACTCAAAAATTTACAGACCTCAAGACATTTCCTCTGGGCGGCACGGTCACTACACGCGATTTTCTTGATGACGACATCGTGGCTATTCATTCTTGCCACCGTGACCCAACCATTTGCGCCAGGAACAAGATCCCGCCTGTTAGCTGTAGAAGGACGTGCGATCCAGAGGGCACGGGGAAGATATGCATACTTCCTTGTCATGCGGTAGATGCATGCACGGAGCCGTCGTTCGACATTATTCTCCTGGGGCTTCTTCATGAGGAACTACAGATGCAATCAGTCACCAATGCGACACTTCAAGAGGCGAGAGATTGTTCACCTGCCAAAGCAACTCAACGACTTGCTCGGACTCTTTAAGATTATGCCCGGAAGTGACTAGTTTGTCCGGCAGCTCATATAGCTCCTCTTTTCTGCAACAGTACAGCAGGTGGCAGAGAAGGTCACTGTCATCGTCACTTATTACAAGAGGCTGAGCAAGCAGAAATTTGTGCTGATGACATGGGTACTGGGAAGGGTGAATTCAACACCCACTGGGTGAACGAGGGATATCTTACGTTTGCGCAAAAGCCAAGAAGTGTTTCTTTGATCAATGAGTGGTGAGTTAGTTGCTGCACGCTGTTCCATCTGCTCCAAACTTTGGCATTGTCCACCAACAGATGCAGGTACCTGGGCTCGCAGCGTCAGTTGCTTGCTTCGGGTGAAAGGGAAAATGGCACACCTTCCCCTACAACAGGACACCAGATGTACATAAGAGTGCATGAAGAGATTCTTGTTGAATGTCAGCCGATAATGGACGTTAAGCACGTCTGGAACTTTCACCCACCCTATGGATACGGAGATACTTAACAAAGTCCAGGCACTGTTGTCTGGTTCCAGAATCTGGGAACTGGATGCGCGATATGGAGTCGCGGAGCCTCCTGTCACTGTCCGCATATTTTTTCTTTATCATCTCATCGAAAGAGAGCGCTAGGGAGTGGGTCAGATCTGAATGAACACAATTGAAAACGGGCAAAGGACAGACATGATTGACCATGCGGTACGGCGGGGCCATGGGCACCAGCAGGCGGGTATGGGGCTGCACTCATGGGTTGTGGTTGGTGGTGCGAAGGATGGTAGAATGGGAACATGATTCTAATGTGGCGATGGTGAGTAGTGTTGGGTTGGGTTCGAGATGGTGCACCAGGTTGCTTAAGAGCTCAACACTTGACGCCCGTCGGCAAGAAAGGACAAAAAGCAACAAGACTTTACTCGAGCGGAAAGCAAGGTCGATAGGGAGAACAAGATGGCTGTGGGATCGGGGCCCTACATGACGTTAACAAACAGTGCGAGTGGCAAGCACAGGATGGTAACCGTCATTGTGTTTTTTGTTATGCATAGAAACGGCCAGTATCCTCATCGTTGACGTCTGAACTGACAAGGGCGCGGGTCCGACGCATCATTTGGCGGTGCTGGTGCGCACTGAACGACAGCGTCGGGGCGGGGCGATGGCGGGGACGTCGGAGACGTCGCGGGCCGGCTGGCGGGGTCGCTGAGCGCTGAGCTCTAAACACGTGATGTCACGCCGACGCGTGTGTCACGTCTGACTGTGTCACAGCATAAGCTCACACACCACGATGGACCAAGATTCGGAAATGTCGCAAATGTTCCCCGGCGAGGACGCCGTCGACCTATACGCCGTCCTCGCACTCAAGTCGGACGCGTCTCAGGAAGACGTCAG
>JBBPMA010000247.1:0-12288 GCA_038090075.1 Xanthoconium purpureum | reverse complement strand
GTGTCACAGCATAAGCTCACACACCACGATGGACCAAGATTCGGAAATGTCGCAAATGTTCCCCGGCGAGGACGCCGTCGACCTATACGCCGTCCTCGCACTCAAGTCGGACGCGTCTCAGGAAGACGTCAGAAAATCCTACAGAAAACTCGCCCTTGTATGCCATCCAGACAAACACACCAACTCGTCCGAACACGAACGCGCATACGCGTTGAAGCGCTTCCAGCAAATAGGTTTCGCCTATGCTGTTCTCAGCGACGAAAACCGGCGCAAAAAGTACGATAGGACGGGCACTACGGGCGAGAGCCTCATCGATCCTGACGACGATGGCGGTTGGGATGCATACTTTGAAGACCTCTTTGACCGTGTAACGCGTGGCAGACTCGATGAGATGAAGAAGGAATACCAAGGTTACTAAAAAGACCAATGACTCTCCGTCCGTGAACCTCATGTCTTCCAATCTTAGGTTCTTCAGAAGAGGTCGAAGACCTCATGGCCGCATACCACGAAACTGAGGGGTCCCTTGACGAGATCATGAAACGAATCCCTCATTCGACCACAGACGATGAACCGCGATTCGTCCAGACGTTATCCAGACTCATAACCGAGCACGAGCTACCAGACCTACCTCTTTGGCGGTCCACTTCTGCCGACGAGAAAGCCAAACTCGTCCGAAAGAAACAAGCAGCGAAAGAGGCCAAGGAAGCAGAAGAACTGGCCAGGGAGCTAGGAGTCTGGGACGAATTTTATGGGTCGGGCAAAGTAGGCGCCCGCAAAGGAAAGGGGAAACAGAAGGAAGAGGACGAGGCTGCTGATGGGGACGTTTCGGCACTGCAGGCTCTCATTCTGCAGAGGCAGAAGGCCAGGGACGGTTTCTTGGACAACTTGGCCTCGAAGTATGTGGGCACGGAGGAAGAAACCTCAAGGAAGGGCGCGAAGGGAAAGAAGCGGAAAAAGACTGCTGAAGACACAGAGCCCGAAGGAAATAGCTCCCCGCAAAAGCGGCCTCGGTCCGCTCCCCGAGGGACTCGGGCCAAGAAGGCAAAGTAATTCCCGGCCCATGTCATTTTATTCAATTGTACCACTTTCATTGTCATTTCATAGGTACTGTGCAGTGTATTATGCGATCTGTTTTACACGTATCTTAGAGAATCAATTCCTAAACTCCTTCGTGCTTGAATGATAGCAGCCAGCTCCTTGATACATTCCTCCAGAATGACCACATTGTCCAACAAATGGGACAAGGTAATATGGGGAGGCGAACATTGCTCCTCATGGTTATCCAACTTCTCAACATTTTTTGTGTCCAGCCCTCCCCACTGGTTCCCAGCCGAGAATACGTCTTCCTCATCTGCCCCCCAGGCGGATGTTTGGGTCGCGCCCCACGAGTTGGATGATTCAGATGGAAGTGGCGCGACGAATGGCTCTACGACGATATTTCGTGTCTGCTGATAGTGAGGAGCAAAGGGTCTCGACGCAGCAACCTTACTGCCATCGCGGGGTGATGTCTGAGGCTCCACAGATGCTTGTGCCTTTGGCTTGCTCTTCCTCGGAGTGAGGAACGAGACGAGCGACGAAGACGTCTTTGGCTTGGACTTTGGGCGCTGTATACTCGCGTCTGTGGGGTCCGGGGATGACACCGATAAAGAAGGTGCGTTCGAAAGCCCCGAGTCCACCGCAGGTTCAAGAACGAGTGTCAACGCATCCGTCAGGTTCTCCGAAAATAACAGCCCTTGTCGACGTTCGAGAAGGTACCTGTCAAAGTTGTCCACAAGCTGGCGATAGCGCTCAAGTTGGCCAACGAGGGCCTGAAAGATCGTGTGCACGACCGGACGGGAGCTCTCGTCCAGTCGCATTGCGGGAAGAATGTTGGTCTCTGTGGCGAGCTTTTCCTCAATCTCGAAATCGATGGAACGGTCGTCTGGCACGTCTTCTGACCGAGCATCATTTGACGTCGCTTTGGGCTGAGAACCGTCGCTCACATTGCAGGTCAGCCATCCTGCAATAGACCTATTGGGACAAAGTGCCAACTCCGCCAGCACGCCTGTCAACGAAATGTTCATCTTGGGCGGGTTAGAAAAGAATTTGCACAATAAATCCAGGATGAGAGACAGAATGGGATCTTTGACATTCAGCCGGTGCCTCTGTTTCGACCGAGATTCAAGGTCTTCGTCGATGCTTATACGGAAGCAGGAATGGCTTTGGATAGAGTCAAGAGCGTCGCGCAAGTAATGGTCGTAGCCCGTGCTAAAAGCGTCATCACTGTGTGAGGGATCGATGCGTGATACAAGGGCAAGGTAAAGACCCATCTCGCGTTCATGGGTAGAAAACGTCGTCTCTGGCTGCAAATGTATTGGAAGAGATGGTAGAGGGGGGGCTGAGGACCTAGACTCGGCTTCTGTACCAGGATAAATGAAGTCTTCTTCGTCGCTGTCTTCTCCCAGTGTCTTTGGAGGTATAAAGGGTACGACCATGGCAGGCTCTGGGTAACTCGTTGCACTTGTAGAAGAGAAGACCAGGATAAGTCCATCCACGCAAGCATGACACCGCCGTGTCAGCACTGTTTGAAAAAGCTGGAGAGCGGCCGTTGCCGTAGCCCGGTTCTGTGAGCGGAGATTGGAGAGGATGAGATCCTTGAGTGTAAAACGAGCCATCGTAGTGAAGTATTCCGATTTCCGTCTCGACTCTGGGGCTTCCAATTCCAACAGCAACATCGCGCTGCTCTTGCGGCGGTGTAAGTTCGTTGCATTGTCCGCTACACTGGTGAAATGAGACCGGGGTGGCACGTTGTCACTGAGGTTGAGCATCCCGTGGACTCGATGGCGTGGTTTGCCAACGTCATCACTATCTTCGCTCATAAGGAAACCGACAAGGAGGTCCGAGAGCTGTCCACTTTCCAAGGTTCGTATCATGATATCAATGTAGGACATGACAGCGACAGCGCTGCCATCCAAATCTGAACACTCGAGGATAGAAGGGTATAGCACGTTTTCTAGGAATATTCTGCGCACAGCGTCAAGGATAGCCTGCACGATAGAAGCACCAACAGGACCCGGTGCATCGAGCGTACCATCCGCGGAATCACGAATGATGTTCCGCCGAATGATGTCCTGGAGGAACTCGAGAAGCTTGAGGAAGTGGTCTAGACGTGCTTTGAAGTCGGAGTTCGTGGATTCCTCAAGTCCGATGGCACGGTTCTTCTCTGCCTGAGCCTCGGCGACCTCCTTTTCCTTCTCCGTCACTGGTCCCGTGCTGCCGAGGACCATGCCTGCTGGACTTGTGTCTTGGGTCACCGGAGAACGGATTTCGAGTTTGGAAGGCAATAGGGAGTAGACAGCGCCTAACCCCGCACCCAAAACATCGGAGAAATCACCATCCACGATGTACTCTGCAAGAGCGAGCGCAGCATCGGTGATCGGATCTCCAGCCGTTTGATCAGATGCCACTCCACCTCGTCTGCGGGCGGAGCCCCCAGGGGACATGGCCACGTCCATGAGGAACAGGAGACCAGCGCGAGCAAAATCGCCAATTTGGCCTTCTCGATGTACAAAACGCAGAAGATAGTTGAACAGCAGGAATTCGTACTCAGGTTTTCGTGCGGCAGAGGTTATGGTCACTTGCGATGGGGTCGGGGAGGGGACACATCTCGAACCATCGTCAGGATTCTTTGGCACTTCGTCGTCGTCGTCGTCTTCATCCTCGTCCTCTTCGACAGCAAATAAAGGTTCCGAACGATACCAGTGTTTGTCATGAAAGAATATCATGAGGAGTTCCCGGTGGGTACGGATACGACTGCACAATATACAGAGCAGATTGACCACTATGCAAAAAAGTGTGAGCTACGGGACCTGCTTGTGTACGCATGACTTACGGTCTAACTCGTATTCAGAGGGTTGACTTCGCACAGCATTCTTGGCAGCTCCCATAACTCTCGTACGACCATCCAACTGTTCCTGTAGGTCGTCTCCAACACAGTTGCGGAGAAGTCTAAGCACAGCTCTGTGGACGGCCGAATGAACAAGAAATTGTTCGTCCATGAGGACAACCATGTTCTGCACAGCGCGGAGAACCTCTGCCTGTATTCCCGAGGGACGATCGGGTTCACTAAGGCGAACTAGCGTTCCCAGCACATCTAGATACGATCGTTAGGAACAGTCCCCTGTAACGTGGGAAATCCTGACCATTCTTCAAGAGGTATTCTAGGCAGACGCCTGTACCGCTTCGCGAGAGTTAACGCGAGGGGAGCAAGAGACAGACGGAGTGTACGGACCCTTCCTCCGTCCGGGATGATTCCCATACGAGTGAATCTACCATCGACTGGAGATGTGCCGGTACATCGGTCGATGCGATCCCTTTCATGAGCTGTCGTTCATCTGGGTGTTCGAGCGTGGTCTGCTTGGTGAGACGTGGGTGAATAAGTCTAGGGCACCAAGCTTACGATGGACAGACCTTGATCAGGTTCCACGATTTGCTGAACTCGCCGGCATGGTCGTGCGCGGGTTTGGGAGACGGTTGACTGCCAGGTCTGAGAAATTTGGAGAAGTAATCCATCGTCAAAACATCAAAATTTCAATCATGGCATTACAGTTAATGACCATTCACGTGACAGACGACTACACTAACTAGTCTACAGCTTTATTCCACTTCTCGCGCAAATGCCAATCGTGTCTGTTTCAACTCGGTCCGGGGCTTCTTTGAAGCATGCCGAGGCAAGGATGGCAGCAATTCCTTTGGAAGTATCGGCGGCTTTATCGATGTTATTGGTTTCAATGGTTTGTTCAAGGTTCTCTCGACGTTTGTCCCTTGTTGTCGCACCGTCTCGAGTGGGAGAGAACGGGAAGCTCGCAGTTTTACGTCAGGCTCTACCTCCTTCCTCGACTCGTGTACTGACGATCGCGGCTCGTCGGGGGTAGTTGTGCTACTTTCTGCAAATACCGACCGTACACCTCTCGCGAACGGGTTGCGTGACTTGGCGAAGGCCTTGGCCCGTTTTTTTGCCAGCGCAAACTCGCTCTCAACCTTGGGTCGTTTGCTTGTGAACTGGTGCACCATGTCAGCGACAGCATCAGAACCGCGTTTGTGTAAGCGAGTGCGATCAACTTTGAGGGGATTGTTTAGCGCTTGACCTATCCAACAGGAGATCGGTTGCGTCCGCCGCGAGTTTTCGACGTTGTCCGAGGCATTTTGACGGGTTGTGGGGACAGATGTATGGGTGTCCAGGACCGTCCACGAGGGCGGTGGTCGAGCGATGGCCAATGGATCCAACTTACCGCCTTCGGGAGACTGTACGGCCTGTGCAGACAAGGGGAGAACGTTCGTCCTAGAATGCGCTGGTGTGTTCGCGTAGAATGATAAAACATTGGAGACATTGCTGTGGTCGGTCGGTGGGTCGATCGTAGAAGACGTCGGGGCTTCCGGGACTGCAATTGAAGACGTAGGTGACTTGGACGGAAGAAAAGAGTCTTTTTTGGCTTGTTTCGCAAGAGGCGGAATAAAAACCAGAGTCTCCTCTGCGGACGATATGGTCCGAATGGCCGAACACGATGCATTTGGATTCGCGAGAGGGATGTTTTTCTTCGCGTGGGAGGCTTGATTGAGCTCGTTGACATGTAATCGAAAAACGGACTGCGGAGGACAAGAATAGAGGGACACGGGATCTGATGCAGTGCGTGCGACCTTTTCAAGGCTGCAGAGGGACAAGGAGAGAGGAGCGGGGTGAAAGAGAGAATTGTTATCAGAAGGGCGGAAGCCAAGGGAGGAGAGGTGTGCATTGACCGCAGTTGGGGTGCAGCGGGTGAAGCGCAAGTCTAGGGGTACTGGGTTGGGACGCGTTGAACAAGAGAAGAGTGGATAGAAACAAACCGATGACAGAGAGGAGGGGGAACTTGTGTAAGACAGGGAGGACGTCGTCGTCGATGTTTGGGCAGCCGTGGAGACTGAGCAACCTGAGGCCCCAAGGGCCGGATCTGGTGTCATCCATTGAGGACGGGGCGAGACCCCGCGCGAGGGCGGTGAGGGCATAAGGGGAGATGGAGCAGGCACGGAGATCGAGGGCGAACAAGCGATGAAGGGAGCGGAGATTGGCGACGTCGTCGTCGCGTAGATGGATGCAGTTTGGGAGAGCGAGCAAGGTGACGAGGGAAAAATGGGGTGAGTCTGGTATTTTCTGGAGGAGGGGGTGAGCGGGGTGAGAGAGGGGGAGGTCGTAGTCGTGAAGATGGGGCGGGAGAGGGTGTACGAGCTGGGCGAGGGTTGCCCAGTGACACGGGTCGGGTGTGTCGGTGAACGCGTCGAGGAGGGCGGGGGACACGTGGATACGGCGGTCGTGACAGTGGAGGAGGAGGTCGGGGAAGCGGGCGAGGGCGTTGATGCAGAAGACGGAGAGGGGTGGGACGACAACGTCAGAGATCATTGTCATGTCGGGTGGAGACAAGGTTCGCACGCAAACTCTCTACCAACCTCGTCGCCTTCTTTTTCTTCGCTCGTTTATTCGCCACCACCCGACGCTCGTTTGACATGGCCAGCCTCCCTGGCCATCCTTACCCACATCCACAGCCTATTCGCCAGGACTACGACAACGACTCCGACATCGTCTCGCCGTATGGGAGCACAACCCGACTCGCTGGCAACCAGAACAACTACTACTCTTACAGCGGTCCGTCTTCTCCTTTCGCGCCCTCTCACCCCTCACTAACCCCCTACCAGACTCCCCGTCGGATTCTGGCCATGGCTCCCGTTCCTATGCACCGTCCATCAGCTCCCAGGTCAGCCAACCTTATGGCTCTCCCTTCGCCGACCCCGGTCAAGGCGCGTATCCCTACCCCGCTTGGGGACCCGACAAGCAAATACCAATCTCCATGGAGGAGATAGAGGACATCTTTCTCGATCTCACCCACAAGTTCGGTTTCCAGCGCGACTCCATGCGCAACATGGTCCGTCCGTCCTTGTCTCTCATCTTCCCTCCTCACCTTCTCCCAGTTCGACTTCCTCATGCAGCAGCTCGACTCGAAAGCTTCACGCATGAGTCCAAACCAAGCTCTTCTCACCCTCCATGCAGACTATATCGGTGGTCAACATGCAAACTACCGCAAGTGGTATTTCGCCGCTCAGCTCAACCTCGACGATGCCGTCGGTCAGTCCCAGAACCCCGGCCTCCAGCGTCTTAGAAGTGTCAAAGGCGGCGCTGTCAAAACTCCAGGTTCAAAGCACCTCGACAGCGCCCTCAACCGTTGGCGCAACGCCATGAACAACATGAGCCAGTACGACCGTCTTCGTCAAATCGCCCTCTATCTTCTCTGTTGGGGTGAAGCTGGAAACGTCCGCTTCGTTCCAGAATGCCTTTGCTTCATCTTCAAGTGTGCAGACGATTACTACCGCAGCCCAGAGTGTCAGAATTGCATGGAGCCAGTCCAAGAGGGTCTCTACCTCGAGACAATCATCAAGCCTCTCTACAAGTTCATGCGTGATCAGGGTTATGAGGTCGTCGATGGCAAATTCGTTCGCAGGGAAAAAGATCACGACCAAATTATCGGCTACGACGATATAAACCAGTTATTTTGGTATCCGGAGGGCCTCGGTCGTATCGTACTCGATAACAACGTACGTCAACTCATCTCTCTTGTCCTCCCAAACTCACCTTGTATCTAGTCCCGCTTGGTTGACATATCTCCTACCAAACGATACCCGAGCCTCCGACGCGTCGATTGGAACAGAGTCTTCTTCAAGACTTACTTTGAGAAGCGCTCCACCGCACACCTGCTCGTCAACTTCAACCGGGTCTGGATTCTCCATGTCTCCTTCTATTGGTTCTACACCGCCTTCAACTCCCCCAAGGTCTACGCGCCCCATAACAAGCAGTTTCCATCTCCTGCTATGACTTGGTCTGCCACGGCCTTGGGTGGTGCTGTTGCCACTCTAATCATGATTTTCGCCACTCTGGCTGAATTCATGTACATTCCGACCACCTGGAATAACGCCTCGCACCTCACGACGCGCGTGATCTTTCTCCTTGTCATCCTCGCATTGACCGGGGGTCCAACGGTCTACATTGCCTTTGTCGAGAACCAGCCGAATCCTACCAATTCTCAGATACCGCTCATAGTCGCCATCGTGCAGTTCTTTATTTCCGTGGTTGCTGCCATCGCATTTGGTTTGTTCCCCTCTGGCCGAATGTTCGGCGACCGTGTGGCAGGCAAGTCGCGCAAATATATGGCGTCGCAGACGTTCACTGCGTCCTACCCCGAGCTCCCCCGTTATGCGCGCACCGCCAGCATCGCCCTTTGGCTTCTCGTCTTTGGCTGCAAATTCGCCGAATCCTATTTCTTTCTGACAAGTTCCTTCAGTTCCCCCATCGCTGTCATGGCGCAAACAACCGTGCAAGGTTGCAACGATAAGTTGTTTGGGTCGGCGCTATGCTCTCACCAGGTGGCCTTCACACTCACGATCATGTATGTCATGGACCTCATCCTGTTCTTCCTCGACACCTACCTCTGGTACATCATCTGGCTCGTCGTCTTCTCTGTTGGTCGGTCTTTCTCACTAGGGCTTTCCATTTGGACACCATGGAAGGACGTCTACACTCGCATGCCTAAACGGATCTACGCCAAGTTGCTAGCTACCGGGGAGATGGAGGTCAAGTACAAGCCTAAAGTTCTCGTCTCGCAAATATGGAACGCGATCATCATCTCCATGTATCGTGAGCATCTCTTGTCAATCGACCACGTCCAACGACTTCTCTACCACCAAGTCGATGGCCCGGACGGTCGTCGGACGTTGCGTGCTCCCCCATTTTTTACCAACCAAAACAGCTCGAACTACAAGGGTACTTACTTCCCAGCCGACGGTGAAGCTGAGCGACGTATCTCGTTCCTTGCCTCTTCCCTTACCACTGCACTCCCGGACCCGCTCCCCGTCGATGCTATGCCCACATTCACGGTCCTTGTCCCTCATTACTCGGAAAAAATTTTGCTGAGTCTCCGGGAAATCATCCGCGAAGAGGATCAGAGTACTCGTGTCACGCTACTCGAGTATCTGAAGCAGCTGCACCCTGTCGAGTGGGACAACTTTGTCAAAGATACAAAGATCCTTGCCGAGGAGTCAGAACATACGGACGGCACTTCAAGCATAAACGAAAAAACCAAAACGGACGACCTCCCCTTCTACTGTATCGGTTTCAAGACATCTTCCCCGGAGTACACCCTTCGTACCCGTATCTGGGCCTCACTCCGTGCTCAGACGCTCTACCGTACCGTCTCGGGCATGATGAATTACTCCAAGGCCATCAAGCTTCTCTACCGGGTGGAAAACCCTGATAATGTGTCCATGTTTGGAGGGAACACAGAGAGACTTGAACGAGAGTTGGAGAAAATGTCGCGCCGCAAGTTCAAGTTCGTCATCTCGATGCAGCGGTACTCCAAGTTCAATAAGGAGGAGCAGGAGAATGCCGAGTTCTTGCTACGCGCCTACCCTGATTTGCAGATCGCCTTCCTTGACGAGGAGCCTGGGCCCAAGGGTGGTGATCCTCGTCTATTCTCCACATTGATTGATGGTCACTCCGAGTTTGATGAGAAGACTGGCAAGCGCAAACCAAAGTTCCGTATCGAGTTACCCGGTAACCCCATCCTCGGTGACGGAAAATCCGACAACCAGAATCACGCGATCGTTTTCTACCGTGGAGAGTATCTCCAGCTCATTGACGCCAACCAGGACAATTATTTGGAGGAGTGCCTCAAAATTCGTAACATCCTCGGAGAATTCGAAGAATACTCAATCTCCGCCCAAAGCCCGTATGCGCAATGGGGCCACAAGGAGTTCAAGAAAGCTCCTGTTGCTATCATCGGTACACGGGAGTATATCTTCTCGGAAAACATCGGTGTTTTAGGTGATATTGCGGCAGGGAAAGAGCAAACATTTGGTACTATGACCGCCCGTGCCCTGGCATGGATCGGCGGCAAACTTCACTATGGCCATCCCGACTTCCTGAACGCAATCTTTATGACGACACGAGGTGGCGTCTCAAAGGCACAAAAGGGACTCCACCTCAACGAAGACATTTTCGCCGGCATGAATGCTTTTGGACGCGGTGGACGAATCAAGCATTCGGAGTATTACCAATGTGGCAAGGGCCGTGATCTCGGGTTCGGAACGATCCTCAATTTCCAGACGAAGATCGGCACAGGTATGGGTGAGCAGATGCTCAGTCGGGAGTACTATTACCTCGGTACACAACTTCCCATCGATCGATTCCTCACCTTCTACTACGGTCATCCTGGCTTCCATGTCAACAACATATTGGTCATCTATTCCATCCAGGTGTTCATGGTTACGTGTGAGTTATTTATATAGGTCTATTCTGAATTCTCTTCATTCACACGTCGCAGTATTGTACATTGGAACCCTGAACAAGGAATTGGCGATCTGCCAGGTAGACTCGCAAGGCAACGTGCTAGGCGGTCAGCAAGGATCAGGATGTTATAACCTGATTCCTGTCTTTGACTGGATCAAGCGGTCCATCGTCTCCATCTTCTTGGTGTTTTTCATCGCTTTCTTGCCGCTGTTCCTCCAAGGTACGTGTTACTAGTCCACGTTTGTTTTTCGATCATGGTCAACCCCCCGGTAGAGCTTGTGGAGCGCGGAACTGGAAAGGCTTTGCTGCGTCTCGGAAAACACTTCTTGTCGCTTTCCCCGATATTCGAAGTATTTTCCACCCAAGTATACTCTCAGGCCATCCTCAGCAACTTGACGTATGGTGGAGCGCGATACATTGCCACAGGACGTGGGTTCGCGACGACTCGTATTTCATTCAGTATTCTGTACTCACGCTTTGCGGGGCCGAGCATTTACATGGGCATGAGGAATCTTCTTTTGCTCCTCTACGCCTCGCTCGCCATCTGGATACCACATCTCATCTACTTCTGGTTCTCGGTCCTCTCGCTCTGCATCGCTCCATTCCTCTTTAACCCTCACCAATTTTCCTTTTCCGACTTCATCATCGATTATCGTGAGTTTCTGCGATGGATGTCCCGAGGAAATTCGAGAACAAAGGCGAGCAGTTGGTACGGATACTGTCGACTTTCCAGGACGATGATTACTGGGTACAAGAAGAAAAAGCTCGGTCACCCATCAGAGAAGCTGTCTGGCGACGTCCCACGAGCACCATGGCGGGCCGTGGTTCTTGCTGAGATCATTTGGCCGATCTGTCTGGCATCCCTTTTCATAATTGCTTACATGTTTGTCAAGTCCTTCCCAAGCCCTACTGGACAACCCAACGCGAGTCCCCTTATCCGCATTGGAGTGGTTGCGATTGGTCCTGTGGTTTGGAATGCCGCCGTCCTGCTCGCACTCTTCTTCGTGTCACTGCTCTTGGGGCCTATGTTCGAGAAATGGACCAAGTTTGCTTCCGTTATGGCCGCGCTCGCTCACTTCCTCGCGCTTGTCGGTCTTATTGCATTCTTTGAGTTCTTTGTATGTGATCCACGCTGTTTCTCTTGCCATGTCTTACACTTTGGATCAGTGGTTCCTTGAACTTTGGGATGCATCGCATGCGGTCCTTGGTGTCATCGCGATCGTCGCCATCCAGCGTGCTATCCAGAAGATCCTCATTGCTGTCTTCCTCTCCCGTGAGTTTAAGCACGATGAAACGAACCGTGCTTGGTGGTCAGGTAAATGGTACGGTCGCGGGTTGGGCAACTCTGCCATGTCACAGCCTGCCCGTGAATTTATTGTCAAGATCGTGGAGATGTCTCTATGGAGCTCAGACTTTTTACTTGGCCACATTCTCCTCATCATCTTGACCGTGCCTATCTTCATTCCCTTCATTGACAAGCTGCACTCGACAATGCTCTGTAAGTGGATTCAAGGGTTGATCCGACGTTTACTGAAACTGTTTGATAGTTTGGTTGCGACCCTCCAAGCAGATTCGTGCACCTCTGTATTCTACGAAGCAGAAGAGACAGCGCCGTTGGATTGTGAGTGTACTGCGTGATCTGAATGATGTATCGCTAATTGCACTTGAAGATTGTTAAGTATACCCTCGTTTACATCATGGTCGTAGCCGGTCTCGCGTCGCTGATCGTCCTGCGTGAGTTCATATCCCTTTCAGTGGTAACTTGGTCACTTATACGAGGTCTTGTGTAGCCTCCATTTTCCGGGACCATATCACATTCCATTGCACCTTGTGTCAGAACATTTAATGGACTCGCTACGTACTTTTCACATCTTGGGCTGGCTCCCTTCATGCAGTCTGCACTGCCATCTTTTATTCGAATCTGCTGGCATTCAGAGTCATTT